>JAOWBL010000013.1:13422187-13440916 GCA_028564865.1 Zenarchopterus dispar
TATATATATATACATACATTTGATTTCATTGATAATTATTTTTGTTTAATTCATCAGCACATTTCTTATTTCATTTTGTATTTTCTTTGTAAATACTTTTTTTTATTTTGGTGCCTCTCCATTGTTTCAGTAAAGTGGTTTTGTGAGCTAAACTGAACAGTGATGTCATTGGTTCATGCTGGTGCAGCTTAATTATCATTGGTGCGCAGTGCCGCATGCCCCGCCCCCTCCACGTTGGTAGGTGGAGAGTCGGAGTGACAGTTGTACAGAGCGCGAGCGAGTTAACGGCAGAGACGCAGACGTTGAAATGATCAAATTCAAAAGAAAATGTTTAATACAGTTGAAAGGAGCAATATTACAAGTGTATAATAGTCCTGTGGACCACATTGAAGCGGACTGGAAACACTTTTTGTTTTATTTATTTATTTTTTTTGGTGAGTACCGTAATACATGATCGGAGAGCTGCGTAAATTAGCATAGCTTTGTGGTGATTAGCCACGAAGCGGCGGGATTATTTTATTATTATTAACCAAAGAGTAAAAACGGAATTGTGTGTATCTGTGTAAAATAAGAATGTGTGGATGTTATTTATAACAAGTGAGAAAAGTAAATGTTATTTTGGTGACTTTCATGGGTTTGCCTAATGTTACTTCTGCAGTGGACCTTATACATTGAAATGTTGTATTGTACATTGATATTGATCTTCAACACTGTATAGTTAAAGAAAGTTGGACAGATTTATACAAGTCCTGTGGTGTTATATAGGTTTTATTTATTTATTTATTTAGTTAGTTAGTTAATTAAAGACACCTTGAAATCTGGACTTGGAGTGGATTTTCACCCTGACGGAGATGGCGAGCTACCCAAGTGTCTGGATTGAGGAAGACCTTTTCTATTCTCCATCTTCCATTTTGTCAGCGTGGTAGGACGACGGAGAAGGTTTTCCGAAGACCAAGGATCAAACAGGTACAGGAAAAATGAACGGATAGATGGTTAAGTGAATAATCCTTTACGTTTATAACATAATTTTTTTTTAAATTAAGACATGTTTTTGATTAGAATAGCTGTTGTTGTAACAGATTACTGACACAAGATGGCAGCAAGGGTCATTTCAGTTTCAGTTGTGCTCAGCTGTTTAAGAAGTAATTCACATTTCAATTTAAGACAAAGTCTTACATACATATGTGTGTGTGTGTATATGTATATATACGTATATACATATACACACACACACACGTACAGTATATGCATGCAGGGGTCACAACCCACCCATGGGGGGCTAGAGTACCAAACACCACTGTGGACCCCACCACAACCCAGGGATGAGTGGACCTTGGGCCATCAGCATGGCACCTGGAGTCAACAGCACCTCCAATGCGAAGGGTTTGCACTGAAAACAACACCAGAGTTACAAAGTAAAAAGCACAGAAAATATAGAAATAAAATAACTCTAAGAAATCATAAAAGGGAAATGAATAGGATATCTGCAATAAATTACAATAAAATGGGTTTTTCAAAAACAGAGCTTAGAAAAATCTAAGACGGGAAGTCTAAAACATAATTAAAACAAACATTAGTTAAAAGCCTCATTAAAAAGGGAGGTCTTGAGCCTACTTTTAAAACCATTAACAGTCTCTGCAGCTCTCAGGTTCTCCGGTAGGCTGGTCCATAAACGTGGGGTGTAGTACTGAACCAGCCCCCCCACAGGTTCTGGTATTAACAACGGAAATTTTACGAAGGTTGGTGCCAGAGGACCTGAGGGTCTGCGAAAGTTCATACGATAAAATCAAACCACTAAGATAAGACGGAGCAAGACCATTAAGACTTTTAAAAACCATAAGTATCTTCAAATCGATCCATAAAGACATGCAGCTGCATTTTATTTTCCAGTTGTCCCTAAAAGAACTCAAAATCTAAGAGGGAATATTCATGGTCGGTTACAGTTATGGTACATTAACATATCGCACTCTGTTTTATCCGTTAAGTGTTTGTTTGACGTATTTCAGTGAGATTTAGAGTCGATTATTTTTTGCTGGTCAAATCATTGCGAACGATTTTAGACATAAAATTTGTGAGATTTTTTTATTTTGCGGTCTTTTGTTGTGTCTCTGCTGGAGTTTACCTTGACCTACAGCACCTTTTACTTTCTTTTTCAAATTGTTTTTCTCAGCAGATTATTGATAAGGTATGTGAGGTCACTCCTAGCGCCCAGGGAGAGCTCAAGTCAAAGTAAAGCAGTTTTTCCAGATGAAATTGCAGTTATTCCTCACCAACTTGGGTCAGAGAGAGAAAAACAAGCCTTCCCATCAGCCTTTACTACAGGTGAACAGCAGGGACTCCACCTCCATAGAGTCCCAGTGTACACTCGGACCTCACAGGGTTTCATGAAACCTCTTGCTTTTAAAGTTCCTGAAGACGAATGTGACCTTGTAGGTTGCTGAGTCGTGAAAAAGGCGTTTTTCAGTATGATGAGTCACCAGAGTGGAAAGGTGAAACAAAAGGTGAAAACGATCCCCATTCATATCCAGATTTTAACACTGTTCAGCCCGGTTGGCTAAACTATTGTAGACCCGTCTATAACACGACACTCAACTTTCTAACTAAAAGAGCGCCGGGGGTCCGAGTCGGGAACAGAGTCTCAGCTGCCTAAGCCCAAGACTGTTGTATGCTCCTGAGTATCTCCATACAATCATTGCCAGGTGTGTAAATTTGCAGATGACACCCCCCTCTTCGGTACATTTACGGGGAATGACGAGACGGACTAACATCAGCTCGGGAAAACTGTCTTGTGACAAGACTGAAGAGAAAATTCTGGAGTTCTGGTTTGGTCCCCTAGTGGTTGGTTGAGGAACTGCAGATTTCTTTACTTCCGGGTGTGTATTGATATAGATTTGATTTCCATGAGATCACCGCCTTCATTCTGATCAAATCATTTCATTTCAATTCAACTGCGTACTTTAAAGACAAAGCCAACAAATTCAAATGAAACAGTTTGTAATAATCTAATTTATTAAAAAAAAGACGGTACCTTGCTGAAAGAGGACAATTTGTAGTGACAGTCAAATTGACCAAAAAGCCTTTTTAAGAAAAATTGTTTTGTTTTTTTTACCCCTCCATTTGTCCATATCCCCATGTGTGTACACTTTTTCCACTTAAACAGGGTTTTCATTCGTCTTTGTAATCATTTTCAGCCATCAAGCTTTCTGTTCGAGGCTCTCAGGGAGACAGGAAGATAATACTGGCAACGAAAGACAAAGGCTCTTATCTGTCTTCCCACCCAGTGACAACTGGGACAGGGTCCAGCCCAGACGAAGCAGGTATGATGGATGGGTAGATAAAATTAGAAAAAGTGGGGCGAGGCAAGTAGAGGAGTGCATGGAGTGATAAGTTGCATAAGTCTTGGCGTAAGGATCGGCTTCTTTAATAAATTATTAAGATGCGTTATGGATATTGTTCACTTAGTGGCATTTGCAGATGTCCAGTCAACGGAGACGGTGTGAGGTGAGTATCTAAGGGAAAGGCTGAGTCATCCGATGCCCTCGTTCATAAACCTGCTCGATGAGGTCAGGTGTAATTTATTAATATTTGGTATCATCTTTAACCACACGTATCAGGATGGGCGTATTATCATGGAGGGCATGTCTCACTCGTCCAACAAATTACAGAGATATATACAAGAGATGGTGCTAATGAGAGGGCTGCATGGATGCAAAGATACGTCCCAGCTCCCAGCAGCTACATTCAAATATAACTGTCTACCTGTTCATAATCCATTCATGTTCTCATTACATATGCTGGCGTCTTTTACAAATTAAGTTTTGACTTAAAAATCTGAAATTCAAGGAAAACGGTTTCGACTGTTAGAGAATTATCAGTATGGTTTTAAAACGCAAGCTAGCCCTGTCGCTATCAGGACTGTGGACAGAAGAGAGGAAAGCGTTAAAGATTGTGATGCAATATCTTGCAAAAGTTAGTGCATCCTCTTTGAAGTCTGTTTTTTGTTTTTTTTCTTGGAGGGGTGGGGCGGGTATTTAGAATATTTTGAAAAAGTACTATAGTGAGTTTTCACAAATACAAACCTACTACTCTTCTCCCTCTGGTATGTTTTATTCAGCCAAGATGAAAAGAAAAAAGCGTAGGCAATAATGAGTACCCCAATATTTCTTTAGTAACATTTAAAGGCAGGATTAAGGATGTCTGGATGATCGATTGTAA
Source organism: Zenarchopterus dispar (assembly GCA_028564865.1). NCBI lineage: Eukaryota > Metazoa > Chordata > Actinopteri > Beloniformes > Zenarchopteridae > Zenarchopterus > Zenarchopterus dispar. The sequence continues at coordinate 13,426,403 of JAOWBL010000013.1, forward strand.
CAAGAAGTATCTAGATTAGAAACTGTAAAGAATTACTTACCCTACCTTTAAAAGAGGTGTTGCTAATTATTAGCTCTTGAATTAATCACAACACATGCAGATTTCTATAAAAGTGGATATTTTGGTAATTTGTTGGTCTGGAGCACTGTGATTTGTGTTTGAAAGATGTGTGTGTTTGAAAGATGTATATATATATATATATATATATATATATATATATATATATATATATATATATATATATATATATATATATATACGTGTGTGTGTATATATATGTGTGTGTGTGTGTGTATATATATGTATATATACATATATATGTGTGTGTATATATATATATATATATATATGTATATATACACACATATATATATACATATATATGTGTGTGTGTGTGTAATATAATAATAATAATATGTATGTAATATATATATATATATACACCACAACAAAACGTAGTCTTGTTAACCCCACACACAGCACTTTTACAGTACAAGTCACATTTACCCATTAATCCCATTAATGTAACACCCTCCTCACAGATCCATTAGTGTTCTTCTAATAAAGCCATGCAGTGCTATAGAAATCACCATGAAGGAATATATTTGATGTGTTTTCTGTTTCTTTTATTCTGTGGTTCCATCGCCCATCCTTTTATCTACATTTGACAGAAGAAACCTTGACTCTTTTTTTTTCATAACCTGTAGAAATATTGTTTCCCCCTTAAAATTACGTTCTTTCTTTGCTGTCTACAACAAATGTCAAACAGTATAGAGTCTTATACAATTTGCAAAGCATTATGGGAAAAAGTATAGAAATATAAACTCGGGAGAATTTTAATTATGCACATAAAACACAGCTGCAAATCCGCTGAACGATGGTGATAATCCGCTGTTTAAGGGTCTGATGACAGAAGCAAACAAATACCTCTTTAGTCGAGCATTTCACACTTCTGAACCACCGGACTCAGGGTAGAGAGTGGGTGGGGTCTTTCAGGGTGGAGGCAGCTCTCCTGTGGACTCTGTGGAGTGGTCCACAGCAGTTGTAGAAGATGTTGAAGATCTCAGGCGACATACGAAACCATACCGAGCCCTCCACTCTTCAAGTTATTGTCTCCAACTCTGAAGTGGTCTTGTGATGGGACCTCCTTGATCTCCACAGGACTTCCAGGAGGACACCAAGGTGTTACGGGTCAACCAAGAAATATAATCTCTCCAGCATGTCCTGGATCTGCCTCGAAAACTTCTTCAGTTTAAACATCCCTGGAACTCCTCCCCCAGGAGGGATTCTTACCAGGTGTCCAACAACCTCAAACGGTTCCTCTCAACGTGGAGGACTAGAGGCTCTAAGACCCTATCTCCAAAGCAGAAGTGAAATCTTGTTTTTTCAGTCAGAACCCAAAGTTCATGACCGTAAGTGAGGGCTTGAGCTCCTTTGGATCAACTCTCTTCACCACCAGATCGGTACTTGTGAAGAAGACCTCCAGATACCTGACGTCCTCTATTTTAAGGCAACACCTGGAAGGGGACCTCCATCCTCCTCCAACTGAAACCTCTAGTCTCCATCAGCTCTTTGGACAAGTCCATAAATCGTGCCATGTCAAGGTCCCACCTCACCAGGATCTCACCTGTCACCAGCATCCTCCACATTTTCCATTTGATCTGTTTTCAGAAAAACTCTTCAGACTCTGAAGAGAGCTTTCACTGCTTGAACGGCGAAAAAAACCAGAAACTATTCCTCTCAACAGCTTCTCACGGACAGGAAGCCAATTTCGTATTCTTAACCGAGGAGACACTCTATTTAAATTGAATTTGTCCTCAGACCTTCAAGGTGATTTTTTTCTTTCCTTTTTTTTTGTTAAACTTTTCTCTTAAATTTAAAGTGAAGCAGGAAACCTTTGTTCCTCCAGAAACTTTGTTCTTCTGCATTAGGATAAACTTGTAAACACGACCACTTCACATCTATAAAAAGCATGTTGCCACAGCTGGAGGAAACTGAAATAATAAAGCAATTACACATTATTGGATTTTTTTTTTCTTCTCTTTTTTGCTCCTTCCTGAGTGTTTGTCCTCTGTTCAACTTTGAATTACCGGCAGGAAATCAGACTTCATGAAAGGACGTCACGTAGATTAGAGAAGACCCCAGAAATCTGCAAAAACACAGCAAACGCTGGTCAGTTTGACCCTTTATTTCTTTTTTTTTTAAAAGTACACATTTGTGGAGATTAAAAAAAAAACAACAACTGGAAAACGAAATGATAAAAAATGACTCAAGCTTTAAAAACGCATGGATGAAAGTGCTTCGCTTGTATATTTTTGACGTTCATGTGGAGGTCATGTTGCTCTAAGATCTTCTCGGAGAGAAAACAGAAGTTCAAATATTATAAAAATTACATTTTTTTTCAAAGTATCCTCCTGCTCTGTTAACATTTTTGTATGTTTTAAATGTCTCAGGTGAATTAATTAACATTCTGATAACATAAGAGATCCCTATACCTCAGACAGACGTCATAACCGAATAACCGTAATTAATTAATTAAATAAAGTAATTAATTTAGACTCATTATCAGCCTCTTCAGCGAGAGCTGAATGACTCGCCCCGGTGCTGCAGACGAGTTATTAAACCTCTTATCTCTTTTTGTACTATTTAAATCCGCGAAAAAAAACTATGAGGAAAAAAAAAAAAAAGTTTTAAGACAATTATCTCAGTGGCGTTTATTGCAACGAGGAATTCCCATCATGCACTGCAGCTCATATGAACACATCCATCTCCTGAATACAGTGGAGGAGAATTAATTTAATTTATTTCTTTGATCAAACTTGAGTTCAACACTTTTCTCTTACGTCACCTTTGTCAGTTTTTAGTAAGAAACCTGATCTCAGGTGTACAAAGATTTCATCTTTGAGTCACAGTTTGAGACATAAAACCTGGTAAGTGGTTTCGACTCATCAGAGGCAGGTAGATGCTGATGATGTTAAAGAAAAGACAAATTATCGGAGTACTCCTGGATGCTTAAGGATCGATTTTTCTCTGACTTAGCTTCTCGCCGTGAAACTGATGAAAATTGGAAACTAACCCTCCGTGAGCACTTTTTATTCTTTTTCCCAGATTAAAGTTAAAAAAAAAGAAAGAAGTGTATTAAATTTCCTGTAATCACCCAAAATAATTTTTAATCACATTTAAGCACATTTGAACATTAAAGAGCTCGGCTGTGACATCTGACTGACATATCAGAGCTCCATTTGAGTTATTTTCTGAGATTAAGATTGTTTTGATCAAAAGGGATCTGAGCGATGACTAATTTAATTTATTTTAGACTGAAATGAAGCGGCGGCCTCTTTTGAACGCCGGACATGTGACACAAGTGCAGAATTAAATTAGTTCGGCTGAAGGTTGGGAAAAACACGCGGCTTGTGAGCATCATCTTCAACGTGACGGATCGGACCAACGCTGATGGTTTACAGCGAGAAGCTAGTTGGACCCGACGATGTTTTTGCACACAAACCCACTCCACACTCGTGTTCTGGTTACTCCACAGCAGCTATAAAGTTAATAGCATCTGATGAGGCTTTTTTCATAAAAGCAGTAAATGGTACAGACAGTCCACCCGAGCTTCGGCTTCATAATTAGGTTTGATAGAAGCCCCCACTTGAATCGCTTCCATTTTTCCGGGGGGTCATTGTGTGCCATCATGTATTTGCCCCCCACCACCATGAAATATGGAGAAGAAACTTTCACGCGAATCTCAAACCATGCCTGCGAGGCAAACAACCCAGATATGTGTGCAGTGTAAACAAATTTGACTCTGGACCTGGGAATGTGCTGCAGTCGAAATGGTTAGCACTGTTGCCTCACAGCGAGAAGGTTCCAGGTTCAACTCCCACCCTGGCAAGAATCTTTCTGTGTGGAGTTTGCATGTTCTAAAACATGTATGTTAGGTTGATTGACAGCTCTAAATTTACCTGTAGGTGTGAGTGTATGTACAGTATGTGGCCCTGTGACGGACCGGGAAGCTGTCCAGGTGTACCCCTGCCTCTCACCTGAAGAGGCAGGGGTACACCTGGATCTTGTGGTAGACTTCTCTATTGTGGTGCTTTGGTTCGATTGCTTTTACTGTACTGCTAAAAACTATTAAACTTGATTGAACGAGTAATCCAGCTGAGAGACTTGGGTAATTTTACTCTTAAGTTGTTCTTAAGGCATTCATAAGGTGGCCCTATGAAGAGGCTTTTCGTGGAGTGTTTATAGAAAATCTTGTACAAGACCACCAACCTGGCCAAAAAGTTACGAACGGGTGACGATCGCTGGATTCTTATAAGGCTGCCTTAAGGAGGCTGTAGGTGTTCACGGCTGTTTGTCTGGGTCATTGTGCTCGTAGCTTTTATTGGATCAAACAAGAAAAGCAAAACAAGTAATAAAATATTTGTTATTTAAGATGATAAGGAAATAGAAAGATGTTCCTGGTTATGTCCCAATTTTGTCATCATGACCATCCCATTAAAGATTAATGATTTTCTTGAATTTTATATATGTTAATCTTCGTTATTCTTCATCCACTTAAAATAGGAACATTTTCTTCCAAAAGTCTTAAACGTGTTTCCTCACACTAAGTTAATAGCAAAAAGCAATTTTTTTAAAAAGACTTTTCTATTGTGGTGCTTTGCTGTGATAACTTTTACTGTACTGCTAAAAACTATTGAACTTGATTGAACGAGTAATCCAGCTAAGAGACTTGGGTAATTTTACTCTTAAGTTGTTCTTAAGGCATTCATAAGGCGGCCCTATGAAGAGGCTTTTCGTGGTGCGTTCGTAGAAAATCTTGGACATGACCATCGACCTGGCCAAGAAGTTACAAATGGCCTACAAACACTGGATTCTTATAAGGCTGCCTTAAGGAGGCCTTAGGAAATGGACCAAAAATTCGGTTGCCGGGTGTTTGGGTCATTGTGATCATAGTCTTAACTGGACTAAACTAGAAATGGAAACAAGCAATAGAATATTTGTTATTTACGATGATAAGGAAATAGAATATGTTCCTGGTTATGTCCCATTTTTGTCATCATGACCATCCCACTAAAGGTTAATGATTTTCTTGGATTTTATATATGTTAACCTTTGTTTTCTCTATCCACTTTTTAAATAGGAACATTTTCTTCCAGTAGTCTTAAAGTTGCTTCCTCAAACTGCAAGTTAATGGCGAAAAACAATTTTTGATCTGACCTATAGAGCAGGTAATGAGGGCGCTGATGTTTATCCTCCTCTTGTCAGGAAATGTTTGGTTTTTTTGTTTTGTTTTGTTTTTTTCTCTATACAAACCTGGAAAAGGTCACCACGGTGCAGCTTTTATGTTTTTGTTTAATGGAAACATATTTCCTGCATTGCTTAGACTTCTTTGTTCAGATTTTTCAGAAAGACAAACTACATCGTCCTCATTTGTTGAATTGTTGCATTTTGCTGCTAACCTTCGTGTTTGGGTTGGATAAAAGGTTTTATGAAGCTTTATTTGAGATTAAGTCAGATTTTTCTGCAGAAAACTTTTGTTATTGTTGTGTTGCCACACAAGGTTAAAACTTGATTAACAGCTTTATGACACTTCTGGTGTCTGCAGAGTTCAACATCTTTGTGATCATTTTTCAAAGTACTTTTGTCGTCTCATTTTCTTTTTGCTATATTATGTTCTTTTAAAGTTTCTTGATCTTTAATGTGCTTTAGCCGGAGAGCAGTGAAGGTCTGAATCAAAGAAATTTAAAGGTTTGAAACGATCAGACTATTGATTTTAGTTGCGGTTAATAACTGAGAATTAAGTTGAAATTAAGTGCCGAGTTAAACCTTTAAACAAACTCCATGATGCATTGGAGTAGGTTCTTTAACGTAAACAAAGTCAACCCTGCTCCAAATATTGTTTTATAAAGACGTGTTAAAAGCCAAATCATACGATCCTAAAGCAGATGAAGTTTTAAATAATAAGAAAAGATTTTAAAAAATGTAGCAAAACCTATAGACTGTAAAGTTGGGCATTTTCACATAGAAATCAATGGAGCCGCCTAGCCATCTAGTGGTCAGTCAAGGAACTGCAACCTGCTGCAACTTCAAAAACCCTGGAAACATCAGGCCTCCTGTGACCGAACTAAAACCCTCTTATTGTGTATCTGGAGCCTAGCATACCAGCTGTTATGCCTTCAGCACAGAAATACTTCTTGATGTGAGAACTTGTAGTACTTTAGTACTTAGACGACGTACTTAAAGAATGACTGATGAGAAGACGAAGGCTTTGGTTGTGTTAGAAACAAGTTGTCTCTTATTCCTTTGTGTCTTCTGCACGTTCTGCATTTAACTGACTATATTAACTGTAATTGCATCAAATAAACTTTAGAAAGCTTCTGTTTGTAAAAATAAAGGCTGCAGAAGTAATCAGTGAGCTCCACTTCTTTTTCTTTTGTCTTTTGAGTATGTTTTTTTTTTGTTGTTGTTGTTTTTTTCTCTGTGGAGAAGCTCCTGATCCACTTTTTTTCTGAAAGCAGCACAAAGGACCTTTAGTTTCATGTTAAAATATCAGTTCCAGTTTTATTTCAGCCTTAATTTTCTTACTTTCAGTGAGCGTTGAAGTCTCCAAAATCAGAATAAAAGACCACTGAAGACAGAAAAGTTCCTAAACCGTTTCCTCCTTCCGTGATCTGACGATCTGTTGATGGTTCAACTCCAAGAGTATGAGCAGGTCACCAGTAAGCTTGTTGTCATTTAAGTCCAGAGTATAAGAAAGTGACAGAGGAGGTTTTTGAATCCCACTGAGGAATCTATAAAAGCCCCTGTCAAAAAAATAACCAAAAATAAAGATGCTTTTTCAGTTTAAGTGGTTTGTTCTCCCTAATGGTCTCCAGGAGCTAACAACAGCTTTTACTTTGATGTATCCGAGAGGGCTTTTCTTGCTGTTTTTATGAAGAGATGGCAACACAAGTACCGAACGGTGTTAAGGCGGAGGGAGAAAGGGTGGTGCAGGTGCAGCAGAAAGTGTTTTAACCACTGTTTGAAATTGAACAAGTTGCAGAAGGACTTCTTTTATTGGAAATGGTTCTGAAAATGCAGCTCGCAGCAGGATTGTCTCCATTTCTGTTAAACTGAGACGCCGGGATGTTGTTTCCTTGAAACTTGCTCAAACGTGCACCGATCAGAACCACAGCTCAGTGACATTTATATGGACCACAACACTCCGACGATAATCAATAAAGTGCCATGGAAACAGCAACTTTAGTCTAATGAAGGTGTAATAAGCCGATTATGAAGACAAGCAAACACCTTAATTGAAATATGACGTCCCGTTGGAGGGGCTTTTTTTTGTATTAGTAAATTTCATGATGATAACCCTTTCCCAGCAGTCCTTACTTCTTATCCTCATCCATCACTGCCCAGATCTTTTCAGGGGTGTAGAAAAGTTGAACGAGGACAGTTTCTTACAGCCTTTGTAGGAACTCTGTATGGCTGCTGTTCCATTCTCAAGAACAACTTGAGGCATTCTTGAGAAAATGAGGTGATTTTTTTTTTTTTTTTCTGCCGCACGCTGGCCGCAGACCTTATCCAATCTCCATAGGGATCCCTCCTAACCTGCCGGTGGGGAGGTGTTTTAAATAAAATGAATTCTAACTGCTAAATGTCATATTTTATGTGAGACCTCTTACATTTTATTTTATTTTATTTGTGAGGCTGTCGACAAACAAAAAATTGAAAAACCTAGTTCTCCAAATATTTCTAGAGCTAACCTTTATATGTAGACTGTTTTTCAGTATTGAAATGACATAAGTTAAAAAATGAGTCTTGATTGATGGATTTTCAAGGCTTCTGTTTATTTTATTTGGCTATTTTTTTATTTTTATAGCCAAATACATTTCCCCTGCGTGAAGACGCGTTTGATACATCATCTTCTGAGGCGGTATCAGGTTGTGTCGGGAGCATCTGGTGAATCATAGCAACGAGATTTAAGGAGAAAATAAGGATGCATGAAAGAAAAACATGAATGAAGGTCATTAATTTGCGTCATCGGTGCTTGGAGATGAAGCAGAGAAACGACCTTATTTTCAGTGCTTTTGGCAGTTCTGTGCATCAGCAGGCGTGAAACTTGGAAGTAGAGGCAGTTTGTTTTTGTTTTTTTAAGTGGGTTTAAAGTTGACACTGTGGTCAAAGAAGCTTAAAGTTTAATTTTCATGTGATTATATGCCCATACTCAGGAGTAAAATTAAGATTTCAACACTTATTTTGATTAACAAAAAAGAGTAGGTCTGAATTCATGGTTTACTTTCACGACATAAATAAAAATGTAATTTGCAGTGAAACTTTAAGCTCAGTGGCTTGGGATGCCTTTTATTATATGATCTCTAATATTCACTTCATTTACATTTTTATGGCAGGATTAACGAATCCCTTTGATGTTGGTTTGGAGAGTTTTGAAGGATCTCTTGTAGCATCCAGATATGATGTTTATTTTCTTCACTTTAGCGGAAAGAAACATTAGCAACGCACCAACCTTTCTTTTTCAGGCCGTTTTCCGACACTGATGCTCAGTATCAGTCCAGTAGCACCTGATGAACCCGTCAGACTTAAATCAGTACCTTTACTCCGACCCCCGCCTTCTGCAGGGTCGCCGTGGAGACCAGCAGCATCTCTCTTTCAGCCATGAGAGCGAGCAGCGAGAGCCCGAGAAGAGAGACCTGAGGACCTCACAGAGGATTATGGGAGTCACATGGAAAACGCCTGCAGACTAAAGCGACCGCCATCCCGAGAGACTCCGCCCAACCCTGTGACGGACAGCTCCCCCTCAGGCAGGTGATGCAGGAGCTCGTGTAGCAGCGCCGCCGGGTTCAGAAGTTTCTGCCCGGCTGTTATGAGACGGCTGATCAAAACACCACATTTGTCATCGTCAGTTGTTATGCAAATGTTCTGCACTGCTTATGAGTTTGCAAGAAAAGATAAAAGCTCAGTAACTCAACCTCAGTTAATGATGCTCGGAGAATGGGTAGAAATGATTTATCTTTCTTATTTTACACATTTGAATAGTGGCAACAGCTGCCAATGCTGTGACTGAGATCATTATAATAATTTAAAAATCAAGAAAATCCTTTTAATTTTGAACATGTGTATAAGCTGATAACAGAAGCTATTCTATTTTATTTAATGACAGTTTAAGCTAGTTATTGTGAGAAATAACTTTAAGTATCTCTGGATCAGAACTCTACAACATCCAGGAGACGTTTTGGACTCCTCTTTCCAGAACTGCTTCAGCTCCGATTTGTGGGATTATTGATGTGATCAGTTTTTTGCTTTGTTTGTTTTTTTGAGGTCTCGCCTCTTACTGGATCACACTGAAAATGTGGATTTTCCTTTTTCTGGAGACGTTCTGTATTTTTGATTTACTTCCACTTTCAGGGTCATTGTCTATCTCATGGTCCATCCAGGAGGACGTTATCTGAGTTTGGGTCATGGTAAAAAGCAGCTTCGGCAAGGAGGTCCAGACCTCCATTCTCTCCAGCCATGTTCTCCTGAGCTTCTGAGCCCCTGGGGTACTGAAGCAAGCCCAGATCATGATGCTGCCTCCACCTGAACGTTCCTCCTAAGTTTGAATAAAAGAGTAAAAGAACCATTTAAATTCAACTCCAATAAGACAGATTAAAATACCTAAGATTAAATAAGAAATCTAAGTCTTGCTGAGGTTAAAAGCCAAAGAATAAAAATGGGTTTTAAGACGGGTTTTAAAAGTGTCCCAGGCCAGAGAAGGTCCTGTCCCCTCTGAGGTTCCTCCCAGACCTTGGTACCTGCAGGAGCAGCAGGTCAGCTGACCTGAGGGACCGAGAAGGTGAAGAAGCTCAGAGAGGTAAAGCGGGGCAAGATCATGTAAACATTTAAAAACATACATAAGATTTTTAAAATTAACTCCATGAAACACAGGCAGCCAGTGGAGGCGTGCAAGGACAGGCAGTGGTCCTAGAACTGAGCCTTGTGGGACCCCGCATGACAGAGGGGCCTAAAATGTTGACACAGAAAGACTTTCTTTTCATTAAAATGTAAAAAAAATCAGGTCCAACCAAACGTTGATATCCTGCGAATAATCTGAGAGTACTTTAATGGAGAAGCCCTCTTTCTGCTTTAAGAGGAAGTAAATCGGACAGTCATCAGCATAGCAGTGGATTGTTTTTATGTCTTTTAAGGATAGACCCTAGAGGCAACAAGTGTAAGGAGAAATGCAGTGGTCCTAGAACTGAGCCTTGTGGGACCCCACATGACAGAGGGGCCTATGAGCCAGACATGACCTAAACCAATCAAGTAAAATCGCTGTCCATCTTAAAACCAGGACTGGTAATAGTTAGTTTAAAATATGTTATCAGGGGTCCCAAACCAGCAGAGGTGGACCCACTAGGGACACTTGGTCCAAACACTATCAGCTCTGTTTGCTTTTCATTAAAATGTAAAAAAAAAAATTGGATATCCCATTCTATCTTAGCCCGATAGAGAGTATCCATAGTGAAAAAAAAAAAAAGTCCTCATTTTAAGACGGTTTGTCTGTGGACCAGTGACTCATTCCTCGCCGTCTTTTTCAGCTCATCTGGAAAACAATAACTTGACATGTTTTAAGTGATTCATAAATTTGTGAATTTTATCAGACATACATTGACTTTTATTTTTATTTTAATATTTCTTTTAACTTCCCAGATATTTGGCACCTAAGAGAGAAAAAAAAATCCTACCTCGGCCCACTTCTCTGAACTTGAAATCTTAAATCCTTTCCAGTGTTGTGTGGAAACCTTTGACTCTCCATTCATGGTTCGGCTCAGTCGTTGCTCCTCCCCCCACCGTACCGGCGAGCCAATAGGAGACGAGGACTCGGGGGGAGTGTGCGTGTGTGTGTGTGTGTGTGTGTGTGTGTCAGGTATAAGAGCAGCGAGAGAGAAGGAGAGAGCAGAAGAAGAGCAGGGCGGCGTGTGAAGTGATGATCCACTCGCAGCCATGCAGAGAGCTGCTGGATCCGCCTCGGTTTCCCACCCGCTCTTGATCAGCCTCACACCTGATCTCCTGAGATCCCCTCGCGCTGATTCAGGGATCTCCTTTGGTCTTTACGGATCGGTGGGACCGTCGAGGGCAAATGTTTGAGGAAAAACTGAAGAAGAAAACTTCCTGCTGAGGAATGTAGATGAAGTCGGGGAGGGTACCACACAACAACAAGGAAGACAGGCAGCTCTGAGGAGCAGGAACTCCATCAGGAACCGTCATGAACTCCACCACACATCATGGACTGATCCCAGTTTATCCCAACAGGAGCCTCGCCTCGGGCACCTTGCCCCTGGACAAAGACTATTCAGGGGAGGACAAGGACTCGTCTGCAGGATGCTACGAGCAGCTGCTGATTTCCACCGAGGTGTTCCTCACTCTGGGGATCGTCAGCCTGCTGGAGAACATCCTGGTGGTCGCTGCCATCGTCAAGAACAAGAACCTGCACTCCCCCATGTACTTCTTCATCTGCAGCCTGGCGGTCGCCGACATGCTGGTCAGCGTCTCCAACGCCTCGGAGACCATCGTCATAGCGCTCATCAACGGAGGCAGCCTGACCATCCCCGCCAGGCTCATCAAGAACATGGACAACGTGTTTGATTCCATGATCTGCAGCTCGCTGCTGGCGTCCATCTGCAGCTTGCTCGCCATCGCCGTCGACCGGTACATCACCATCTTCTACGCTCTGCGGTACCACAACATAGTCACCCTGCGGCGAGCGGCGGCGGTCATCAGCAGCATCTGGACGTGCTGCACCGTGTCCGGCATCCTCTTCATCATCTACTCCGAAAGCACCACGGTGCTGATCTGCCTCATCACCATGTTCTTCACCATGCTGGTGCTCATGGCGTCGCTCTACGTCCACATGTTCCTGCTGGCGCGCCTGCACATGAAGCGGATCGCCGCCCTGCCGGGCAACGCGCCCATCCACCAGCGGGCCAACATGAAGGGCGCCATCACCCTCACCATCCTGCTCGGGGTGTTCGTGGTCTGCTGGGCGCCCTTCTTCCTCCACCTCATCCTCATGATCACCTGCCCCAGGAACCCCTACTGCACCTGCTTCATGTCCCACTTCAACATGTACCTCATCCTCATCATGTGCAACTCCGTCATCGACCCCATCATCTACGCCTTTCGCAGCCAAGAGATGCGGAAGACCTTCAAGGAGATTTTCTGCTGCTCCAACGCTCTCTTGTGCGTCTGAGTGGACCACTGACGAAGATGCAAGCGATTGTTTTCCTTCATCCTTCATGTGGTTCGAATAACATTCGATGAGAAGCGAATTTACCAAGTAGATTTCATCATGAGAGGCAGTTCGTAGATCTGTGTTTTGTTTTTTCTTAACTTTGACTGTAACAGTTTTGGTTTAAATTTGAACATTCGTTGGCATTGAATCGTCAGTATGATCCGATTAATCAGACAGAATGAGGAGATGCTGCCCTAAATCTTTTCAAAGGTCAGAAGGTCACATGCTGGAGGATATCGGTTAGCCGCTAAGCTAACATCAGTTCATGCTAAGTGATATCTAACTTTTGTATCATTCATTAAGAAGCTAACAAGCAGTTTAATCTCATTTTTAAGACTATAAGATGTCAAGATGTTTGTGGTCAAACAATCAAATGTGAAAGAGCACACCTGTGCATTAGGCCAGGTGTTTCGATGAGTAAGACACCTCATCAGAGCAAATATTCAGAAAAAACAATATATGAAGAATTAAGTCACATGACCAAACTGGTTTCTGAAGTTTTGAAGCCTCTTTTTATTCCCGCCGAGTGGAGCAATGTTGCATGTCAATCAAAGTTAGCTGTGGCTGCAGGCTGCTTTAGCCGAGCCCTGCCAAATATCTGCAGAACCGCAGGTAGATGTTTACAGCGGGGTACACCTGTTCACAGGTTGACTCTAGGGCAACATCAAAAATGAAAAAAAAAAAAATCAGACTGTAAATATGTTTATTTCTGCTCTAAAGTTGGACATTTTAACGTGGGAGTCAATGGAAATGGACTCGTTTTTTTATTGCCACCCTCTAGTGGCCAGTCGAGGAACTTCAACGACTTGTAGCTCCGCCTTAAATGGTTGACGCTCGGACTCCTGTCGTAGATGGCCATTTCTGACAGTAACAAGCCCAGTTCTTGGTCTCTCGCTCTTTTTTTTTTTTTTTTTTTTTTTGGTACCATAATTAGGTCCATTGGCTACCATGGCAACCATGGACCGTATGGACCAGCTTGTCCGGACGACCAGGAAGGCCTAAAAAAAGATTTAGGGTCCAATCTAACAATATCCTTAGATTTAGATGAATGTCTAAATGCGGCAGTGCTTTAACTCTTCCCAGCGACCGAGCGTCGAGATCCCCTCATGATGACAGACTACCTCCGTGCTTGACAGTGTAATCCTCCTCAAAACTACTACAACATGCTCATCTACCCCCTTTTACTTAGCTCTCCTAACAATATGCCATAAATATCTAATTTTTCTTATAATGCAATCATGATATAAAAGCCTTAACACGTTACTTTCTTTTGTGTCGATGATGATGTTAAAAAAAAAAAGTCTGTTTTTGTTTTGTTTTTGTTTTGTTTTTTTTGAGTAGATTTCTGATGGCAAGTTTCAAAAAAGCCTTTTAACTACTCTAAAGAGGCAAAACAAAAGCACCCAAATCACACTAGATTGTTGTGAATGACAAAACAAGAGCACAAGCAGTAAATGCCACTCTTCTCTTTGCCTTTCTAATTTTTTTTTATTTTTAAATAAATCTGCTGAATGTTGACTGAAATGCTATAAATGGACGTACAGGGTTTTAATGTGGAGTATCAGCGTATTTCTCAGGCATATGTTAGGAAGAGAACTAGACTGTTTTTTGTTTTTTTTTTAAACTTAACTTTTGTGGCATAATAGATATGACCCTATTAAAAAAAAGGAATTTGCAAAAAGCAAAACAATGGAGAAAATGGGAACAAAAAGACATTTATCTGTCAGTCAACTCACGCAGGGAAGACCAGAGTTAATTTCTTTAATATTAAAGCACGAGTTGTGGCCTCTAGTCTCCGAAATACTGTGAAGGAAGGTGAAAATAAAAATAAAATTAATAACTGCTCAAGATGCTTACCTGAGCTCCAAGGGATTACTTCATTTGTCGTTATTTCCTTTATTTCATTTTAAAAATTGTGTATTTTGTGGCGCTGTAGATGAGCATGAAGGGCTTGCGGCATCGCTTCGGCTCTCACCTCTGAGAAACGGCTGAAAACAATGACTTTTACTTCTTTTAAATGATGATTGCTGCCGAGTTCAGCTAAATATTTCTGATCAAAGCTCTTGTACATTCACGGTTTGTGTTGATTGACGTAATTTTGCACAGTGGACTGCTGCAATGCTAACCTCAAGCATGTGATAAGTGACATATATATGTGTGTGTGTATATGTATATACATATATGTGTGTATGTATATATATAAATGTATGTGTGTATATATATATATATGTGTGTGT
>JAOWBL010000013.1:13445258-13459839 GCA_028564865.1 Zenarchopterus dispar
TATATATGTATGTATGTATATATATGTATGTATATATATATATATATGTGTATATATATATATATATACACGTGTATATATATGTGTGTATGTGTGTGTATATATATATGTGTATATATACATATATATATGTGTGCATATATATATATATATATATATACATATATATATATATATATATAAAATTACTGAAACCTTAATGTCATTTGCAATAAAAAAAATGGCTAAAGTACAGCCCAATGTATTTAAGTTTTTTTCCTTATGAACTTCATCGTTTGAATATATATTCATTTTTTTTATTTCAGGCCTGCAATATTTATTAACAATTATTCCATATTTTTGCAGCTTTTTATAATATTGTAAGTGAATTTAAATTTTGTAAATTTAATTTAATTTTTTTGTAAAGGTTATAAGACGGCAAATTAAATCCTGTCTCTGTTGCAGTATCAGTTTTGACCACATGGGGGCACACCGGACACTGTACCAATAAGCAGGGACGGTCAAGCATGTGTTGTAGTACCACTTTGTCCCACTAGAGGGTTCCGAACATCAGAGAGTGAAACTTGTCAAAAGGATGAGAAATAGTTCCAAATCTGAGCTGAAAACCAAAACCCAGCCGAATGTCATTATTTACCGTTTCTAGAAAAGTATTTTATTTTAAATACAGGTGACCAAGTGACACACATGCAAACCAAATATTAATCCATTCACTTCCAAAACAATTTGCTTTTTCATGCCTCTGTGAGTCAAAAGCAAGTTTAATGACAAGTGACCTCAGCGTGGTTGCCGGGGCAACAGCTAATGTGATGTAGCGCTGGTCTCAGAGTCCCTCTAATTTACTGCAGAGCAGCTAAATACAGAGAAGGTAGAGAGAGCAAACATCTGAATGCAAGTATTAATTTCAGACCGCTTACTGGGCCATCTGACTGACGCCCACCACGCTAATCAACAACAGTTGCAGTTACACGGCGAGCAAACTTCACTACAAAATATCTCTGCTTGACAACTAGGTACGCATTGATCCAGTTCAGATATTAACCCCAATCCTGACCAAATATGGAAAATTAAGCTGATCCAAACTCTCCATTTCAGTTTGGTTTTCATTTATACTCAGTTTTTATTCAAAGTTTGACTCAGATTTATTTGTAATTTGAATTCAGAGGCACAATTATTTATTACTGCTGTTTCAGATTTGTATCAAGTATCGATCAATATTCAAATCCCGGTCATCGGTATCGATATCGGAGCATCACTACCATCAACAGACTCAGCCAGCGCTAGCTCGTACTGCACCTCAACTTCTCATTTTATATTCTTTAGATAATGTTATTTTCTTTCTATGTTAAAACAACTGTTTAAACTCCATTAGAAACAATATCTAAACATTTTTAGGAAGGGTCATCCTTCCTATCATCAGAGACCACCCAGAGTAGTTTTGAAGGCGTTGTCATAGCAACGAAACCTCCACACCTGCAGGGGGAGCCTCCGAGCTGGAAATGAAAAAGTCCTTTCGTGCATGTTTAATTTTAAGTGTGTTTATTAATTTTAGGTGCCTTATGCAACTGCACTGTTGTCTCCTTTTTTAAATAACAGTGACAATTAAAAACACTCAACTTTGATTTAAATCGTTGAACGCCTCAGTTGGGGTGAGGACAGGGATGACATGGTTGACAAATAACAAAAGGTGTGCGCTACTGCCACCACGTGCCGTGGAGTGGTATTTTGCTAAATCAGTGGATCCTACCGGGTCCGTCAGTGTTAATGACGACGTGACAGCTGAAAGGATGGGTGATGTTTACTCTGGGCTCCCACTAATGAAAATATCACATCAAAACTGTTAAATTGTTGTAGAGACTTTTTAACATCTTTTATTCTGTAGATAAAGAAATCCTCTCAGGTTTCCAGTCGGAGGCAGGCATGTAAACATCTGTCTCTCACATTTTCTTCCACCTCATGAAAAGGTCGAGTTATAATAAATAATTAAGTGTGGGGGCTACCATCTCAGTCGTAAACAATCTTTTCTCCTTGTGTAAAAAATCATTGAACTGAACAGGTTTTCTTTCTGTTTCAGGTCCGGAGTCGGAGGACGAGGTCTCTGGGTGCCAGCGGTTCCATTTCATGCCCCGGTTCGTCAGATTCTTACCTGGTAGGGCTTCCTGACAACCTCCCTAGTAACCGTGTTTTGTCCTCCTCTGCTGTTTCACATCCTGGTGTTTTCTTGAAGAAGGAGCTGCATGTGTGAGCACGTTTTAAGGTGGGTCGGGTTGACCCCCAGTGTCTGCTGCTGGGCCAGGTTCAGGGCCAAAAAACGGCGGGGCCGACTTTGAGCCTGAGATGCTGCTCAGCTGCATGACGTTCATCTTTGATCCACTTGATGGTGCTGGTGCACTGCAGTGGTCGCGGCCGCCGTGCCGACTACCTACCGACCGTCTTCCATCATGAAACCATTTCCCTCCCAGTTCCCCCAGTTTAGCCGGCCACAGAGGCTCATCCGCCTCTGATGGATAGAAAGATGGATATTTGGTGGGTCTGAAAGTTGAATTTTGCCAGTTTGTCCATGTTAATGTTACCTGAGCTTCCCCTCAGGCTTTGCTCTGCTGATTTTACTCCTCTAACACAGTTTTGAATGTTATCGAGAAGTCATGATGTTCCTTCTCCTCGTGTTGCACCTGAACTTTGCTTCTGAAGCTTGTTCTCACCTGTGGATGTCCTGATCCACACAGTTTGGCTCAAAAACTGACGGCTGGAAGAGATGATGTCCAGGAAAAGAAAAAGAAAAAAAAAGAAATCATGAAATATTTAACCTTAAAGGTCCCGTGTTCTGCTTTCCCTCGCAGTCAAACAGTCAACTCGGCTTCAGGCTGTCTAGCTGTCGTTTTAGGAGAAGCACGATTAAGCATCTGCGTTTTAAAAGAGCAGGCATGCCAGGAACTTTTTATATTTATTAAAAAAAAAAATCGGGATCGAGACGAGGTCGGACAGTTAGGAAAACGGCTCTAATGGCGAAAATCCAGACGGAAAATGACCCGGAAACCCAAATTAAAAATCTGGACTTCACAGACGAATATCCCGGGTCGTCGGTTCCAGCCCAACTGTAAAAGACGATGTCGTTTGATTGTTTTTTTTCCCTCTATGAACAAAGTTACATCAAAGTTTCCATGGTAACGAGTGAGGGATAATATTACAAAAGATAAAAGAAATAGACAAAAGGAACAAAACATAGTTCAACTGGGAATAAGGGATCGCGTTTGTGGTTCTCTGGGGGGTTTTAGGATCCGAACTTGGAATTTCATAACGTCACAGGTTTTTCTTCATATATTTAAATATTTTAGTGACGGGAGACACAGCTTTAAATAAATAAATATATATAAATAAATACAATTTAGTTCTAATTTTAGGAATCTATTTACACATTTTTTAAAAAATTTGGAATTTTTCAAAATAAAATAACTTTTTCCTTTTGTAAGATAAGCAAATTTCACAAGTATAGGAGATAAACAATACTTCAGCAAAAATTAACCTTTTAATGTTTGATATGAAATATTACACATCAAATGATTTTTAACTGTTTATTTTACATTGAAATAAAAACATCCAGTTTATAATATTAATATTTTTAAGTATATATCATTATTAATAATTTTTGTTTGTGTCATTATTAATACATTGCATCATTTTTTTTCTTTTTTTATTGAACAAAACTGTTTTATTTATTTTTTAATATTGTGGTGGTGGAGAGGAAATACCTCAAGTTTGTGTATTAAATATGACAGATCTGGCAAATAAAAGAAAAAGTCATAATTTCAACGTCTTCATCACAGAAAGAGTTTTGTTTTTTTTCCCTGGTAAAGTAAAATAAATCATGAAAAAAAAGTATAAAAGAGGCGTATTTCACCCAGAACCTTGAACTTCGTTTTGGACATCCGGAAATCTCGATCCGGGATTCTCATCGCTTTGAAAAGAAGAAAAAGTTAAATCTGGGTTAAATTTTTTTTTTAAAGAAAAGTATGAATCTAATAAAGTTTTGTAGGTTGAGATTACGACCGTTCGGAGGAACTTATATCGAATAAACTCCGACTTGTGCTGCAGCATTTGAGCTCGATTTTCTGTTTTTTTTTTTAAAGCAGAATCTCACGACTGCTGAGGTTACAGGTGCATTCTGGGAATTTTTCCGCAGGTAGTACAGCTTCAGTACTACTTAAAGTACTGAGGATTGTTAAGTTTGTACTAGTTTATGTAGTTTCAGGAAGCGGTGTTTTTGTGCAGCCTTGTTGTTATTCTTACGGGGTTTTTTTTCGGTTCTGGACGGTTTTAGACGGCGGGAAGGAGGTGCTGTCCATGCACCAGGTGCTGCTCTACCTGCTGCGCAGCAGCAAGCCCCTGGTTCCCGCCGAGGAGATCGCCGACATGCTGCAGTGGGAGCAGCTGGAGTGGCAGAAGTACGCCGAGGAGTGCAAGGGGATGATCGTCACCAACCCGGGCATGGTAAGTCCTCCGCTCGGGCGCTGGGACAGGAAGTGGCTTCTTCGTCGACGCTACGCCGCCGCTCGCCGTGACACGAGAACGCCTCATCTGTTACTCCCAAGGACGTTAGCTGGCCTCGGCACGGCTGGGCCCAAGAGCTTTCACGTCATGTCGGTTAACCTTCTGGCGGTTCGGAGGACGCCCAGTGACCGTTAAAGATGATGATATCGTAGAGGTGAGGAGGAAACGCTGTTGTCCGGTTTCAGAGAGCATCATGGTCTCTGGACTTCAGAAAAGTGCTCTCTGAAGGTCAAACGTAAAGCTTGAAAAGATAAAACATTTAGATGCCAAAAATGAAGAGGAATTTCTCTGATTTGCAAATAATTTATTCAAATCCGTCCACAAGGTTTCCAATTTACCACAAACACTTCACAGGTTAAAAAAATGCTTAAGTCAGGTGTTATAAATAAATAAATTTATGGAAGGAATTTCAACAAGTTTTCAGTTAATAATTCGTTTTGAATTAATTGATATTGAGCAGAACTCCCAAAAGTCTCTGTGAAGCGAGTTCTTGGATGAGTGAAGTTACCGTATTTTCCGGAGTATAAGTCGCTCCGGAGTATAAGTCGCACCAGCTAAAAAATACATAATGATCTCAATTGTCTATAAGTTTATGTTTACGTTTTTTATTTCAGTGGAAGTAATCGGAGTAGCAGATACTGGCACACAAGCCTAGAGCGCCCTCTCGCGGCTGTCAGTGTGAAAGTAACGAAAATGTGAAATTATATATTTTAATATAATATGAGTATAAGTCGCAGGACCAGCCAAACCATGAAAAAAGTGCGACTTATAGTCCGAAAAACACGGTAGTTGGCCCACTTGGTTTGATTTATTCAGCTGTTTTCACCGGTACCGGCTCCTCTGTGAGAACCTCACCTGCTGGGTCACGTGTCCGAGTCTCAGACGTGATTGTTCTCCCCGCAGCGACCCGGCTCGCGCACACACAGGGGTTCACAATCGCAGCACATTAAAGCAAAAGGTCAAGAATCGCTGGACCCGAAACCACCACGCTCCACGAGAATCAGCCGTCCCGACGTGTCGAACCCGATCAGACGCCGTTATGCTGCGTTAAAGGCAGAACCGAAGTCGCAGAACCTGGGCCTGTTCTGGTTCCCCTCCTGTGACACGTGACCCGTGTGGGGTGGGTTATTTATATCACATGCCTCATGGGTGAGTATGTTTTCCTCACCCCAGTCTCTCCCCTCCTCCCCCCACAGAAACCCAGCTCGGTGCGGATCGACCAACTGGACCGGGAGCAGTTCAACCCGGACGTCATCACCTTCCCCATCATCGTTCACTTCGGGATTCGGCCCGCCCAGCTCAGCTACGCCGGAGACCCTCAGTAAGACCCCACGCTCACTCGCACAGATCCCCGAATCTAGCCCCCCCCCCCCATCATGGTGTCATCATGGCGGTAGGAGTCAGGTGAATAATAATGCAACATGGAGGCTGCACGTTTGTTTTCAACTCAAATGTGTGGTCTTAAAAAAATAAAAAGAAAAGGACCATCATTAGGAAACCCATTTAGGCAGAACTAGTTTGCGTCTTCCTCCAGACTAATGTCACCCCTCCCGCCCCCCCATTACGTCTTCGCCGTCTGTCCTCCGAGCTCTTTCATCCCCCGTGCACCCCGCTGCCGTGTCAGACTCCTCAAAGCGGCCGACGGCCACAAATTTATGGATGGACTGGGACATCATTAGCCGCCGCAGAAACGAGGAGTTGGAGAGCGGTGGAGAGGATTTTTTTTTCCCCGCCGCCGCTAATGATGCATGCGGCGAGGGCAGGAGTCGGCGCCTCGGATGCCGCGTCGTCTTCCCCGCATCAAACCAGCGGACGCGCCGTCCGTCTTCGCGCGGGCTGCCACCTGAGCAGAAACCAGGACGCATCCGAGGTCGGGGGACGTGGACGGACGGGATGCAGCGTGGGATGATGGGAAAAAAAAAAGAATGAATGAAACATGAGATGAACATGTTAAAGAAGGATGAGAATAAAACAGACAAGTTATCAATCCAAAGTAAACGACTGACTAATTACCTCGCCCCGGCAGCCATCTTGGTTTTGAGTTTGGACGAATAAAACCTCCGATTGTTAATTTAAATCAAATCAAAAATCATCTGAAACAATAAAAACTGCCCTCAGTAGAATCTGAAGAAGGTTTGTGACTCGATCCTCGACAGGTGCGCAGACGTTCATAGAAGCAGAGCGTCCAGGTGTGGTAACGCAATGCCAAGGGGGAAAGACATAAGCACCGGTGTTAGAGAAGCAGTTCTCTCTGAAACGGTTAAATGAAGTTCAGTGGTGGATATTTTTCACAAATTTAAAACATAAAAAGCACTGAAGTGTGGATGTGGAGTTAAATCTACCCCAAGCTCTGGAAAAAAACTTGATTTGAGGGCCTCTAAGAATAAAAAAAGTGTTAAAGTTAATGAGCAGTCGGTTAAAAAAAAAAAAAACGACTGAAGGAACTCACTGGTGTTTAAAACGAGCTCTAAACCACGACGGAGGTTTGATTAACAAATGAACCCACTCATGGCTACTGCCCACATCACGCTTCTCTTTTTAATTTTTTTTTTATTAGTTTATTTGAGATCGTACTCGCGTCATCATAAAAAATAAAAATAACTCCAGTTTAAAGCAGATGCTGATGACATATGGCTTCGAAGTTGCAAATTATCTTCTCGATCGTGCGCCCGAGCTGAAGCCGAGCGCCTCGTTTACGTGCCGAGCCGTGATTGGACGGTTTTATTTCTTTTCTTTTTTTACAGTCTGTTAGAAGCTTATTACAAACATCTGTTACGTGTATTTTTATAAACATACTGTTGCTGTTGATCTGGAAAGTAAGTGATTTGTTTCTTCTACGATATAAAGATAAAACTTTGTACTTCGAGTCTAACTCTGGAGTTAAGCTCCACGTTGGCGACTCGTTGTTTTTTTAGCTCCGGAAATGACCTTTTCATGACCTCAAAGCAGGAAGTTTTATCTTCACGGAAATGTCACATTTTAAACGTTTAGATCTTCATATCAAACCGATAACTTTGCTGAATCAGGTGGAGCGGCGTGACTCCGCCCCCTCAGACCGCCGCCCGTCAACGCTGACGTGGAAGCTGGTGAACTTCAGCCTCGTCCAAGTGTCTGGAGCACTTGTTTCTGTAATCGTTTTCACTTCGCTGTGGCCTTCAGCTTCCTCCGCGGGTTCTCGGTGGGATTCTGGTCTGGACTCGGGCCGGGTCGGTCCAAAACCTTGATGTTGTTTTCTGTCAGCCATGTGGGCCGCTTGTTCTGGTTCGTTTGTCTCGTCAGAGGTCTGATGCTCTGCCTGATGTTTTCCTCACCCTGACCTGCCTTTTTTTATTTTTTATTTATTTATTTATTATTTTATTTTATTTTGACAAGGTTGCCCGCTCTGTTGACTGGAGGGAATAAAAGAGACGTTGTTTACTGGATTTAATCTTTTTATTTTGAGGCGGTTCTGAAATGTTTGTGCTCTTTCTGGCTCGACCGTGGAGTTCTGGTTCTTCTGGACCTCCTGCCCGGATCCACGGCCGCCGGGAATCCTCTCAGAAGAGTTCTGGAGGAAAACATCAACCGGCCTCGAGGCAGCGCTTGATCTTTGAACGAGATATTGATCCGAAACGTAGAACCCGCCACGATCAAGAAACGGTTAAAAGATCTGTGGTAACCCGTTCACGCCCAGCAGAACCACCAAGACCCAGTCATCAAACGGAGAAGTTAAAAAAGAAAAAAAAAAAAAAATCCACTGAAACATTTAACTTTTCTCTGTCTGAAGTATTTAGAAACAAAAATAACCAAAGAAATAAAAAAAGAAAAAGTTTAGACTTTTTATTTTCAATCAGCAACATGATGAATTCCCCTGAAGAAACATCTAAAACCACACGTGCTCCACCTCAGAAGACAATCGCTTCCACCTTTATTACTCACAACTTAGTGAAATCATGACTCAAGTAATAAAATCCCAGATTTTTGTGTTTTTGGTCTCCAGTGGAGCTCCTGCTTCTGGAGCACACCAAATCAGAACCTCCAGGTCCAGTCCTGAAGAACCCTACAGCCTTTCTCTCTGGAGACGATGAGAAGGTTTTTTTTGTTTTGTTTTGTTTTGTTTTTTGAGTCACTGACAAATCAACAAAACTTGTGTTTAAGCACCTTAACCCTCCTGTTATGTTCCGGGTCAAATTGACCCGTTTTAAAGTTTGAAGATCTTTTCAGTATGAAACTTCTGCTAGTGTAATCAGCATATAAACATGAACCGGGTCAGTACCGGGTCAACACTGGGATCACCATTGCTGTTCCTGAGAAATAAACATAAGAGGAGGGTTAAATCATATTTGATGGACCTGAAGACTCGTTAGGATGACTTAAAAAACAAAAAAAATCACCTGAGATCAGGTGGGACGTCCACGCATCTGCAGGCCTGAAAGTTAAAATCGCACAAATGTCACGTTATGAGAATGAGAAATGATCGCTGACATTCACAGATTACCTCCAGAACCGATAATTAATCACCTGGAAGATGCGGCGCTGCGCAACTTTTCAAATTGGATGGTGTTTTGATGAAGTCTCGGGCCAGCTGTGCGCCACGCGACTGCCGCGACTCGTGGGCTGCGCGACACGAGCAGGTCCGTCTCGTTAGACATCTGCTCATCAAAACCCAACAAGTTGGAATAATTAATTAAAAATAAATAAATGGATGAAACTTGAGCAGATGAGCTGAAACTGTCGCGCCGCAGCGGCGACGTCACGGCGTGTTCGGAGACACGTGAACTCGTGGGGACTCCGTCTTAAACGCGGAGGCATCCTCGGTCGGGCAGATGGAGGATGAATCCACGCCTGAAATCGGTCGGAGGCGGGAGTCGTGACGGGAGGAGAGATGAAGAGGCAGCGTATGTAAATGGAGGCATGCGCTGGGAACGGCGAGAGCCCACGGCGGATCCGTGGAAAAGGTCACTGGAGCGGATTGGGGACGAGGGGGCCTCCCAGGCTGCGTGGACTTCCTCCCACCCACACCCCACTCTGTTCCCGTTTCCGTCTCTGCTCAGGTGGGGGTGGGCTGATAACCGGGGCGGTAAAGCCGCCTCATTCCCCCGTCTCCAACTCTAATGAAGTCCACGCTATCAAAGCTCCATAATGCTCCCTTCCCCTGTCTCCCGTCCTCATCCCTCGCTTCGTCCTTCTCTTTTTTTTTTTTTTTTTCCACACCAATGAACCCCCCCACACCCCCACCCCACAATCATAATTGAATAACTCTGACTAAATGAGGAGAAAGTCTCCTGAATGGGAGCAGAACGGTCACACTCGGCCTTGTGTGCATCAATCAAGAGGTCTGATTGAAAAGAGCGAGCTAGGTGGTGGTGGGGGGGTGAGTGGGAGTGGGGGTGGGGGGGTAGTATGGTGGCTACATGTCACCTTGCCGATAACTCCCTGCTGCTTTTCAGATGCAAATGAGAGCAAAGACGTTGGAGGTTTTATAGAAAATG
This sequence comes from Zenarchopterus dispar, assembly GCA_028564865.1. Taxonomy (NCBI): domain Eukaryota; kingdom Metazoa; phylum Chordata; class Actinopteri; order Beloniformes; family Zenarchopteridae; genus Zenarchopterus; species Zenarchopterus dispar. Next base: position 13,455,275 of record JAOWBL010000013.1, read on the forward strand.
AGAAGTAAGGGGAAGGGGAGGAGGGTGTGCATGTCCGGGCATGTTTCGTGGCTTACAGGCGTTATGTTTAACCATAACAGCTACAGGTTGTTTATTGTGGCATGGACGCCTCCTTGTTCACTGTCTGCAGGTACCAGAAGCTGTGGAAGAGTTACGTCAAACTGCGCCACCTGCTGGCCAACAGCCCCAAAGTCAAGCACATCGACAAGCAGAAGCTGACGCAGAGAGAGGTGGGTCAAACCCACACGAGTGGTCTCAGCAGATGTGAAAGTTTCCACTGAAACACTCAGATAAAACATCCACAGCTGTTAACTTAAAACAAAAAACAAAAACAAAGCCGTCACCATGGGTGATGCTCCTGCTGTTCACACTGAATCTGATGCTGCTTGTCTGGAAGACGTGACTGGAAAAAAAAAAATGCAAAAATTATCCGATTGAATTTCAGATTTTTGTTGCAAGATGTTTAGCCTTATGTCTAACAGGGAAATGTTCAGATATTTAATCAGGTCTTTATCTTGGAAATGGGATTACTTGCCTTTGATTTTTACATCCATACTAGGTTGTATGATGCTTCGCTGTAGGTTTTTGCCAATTTTGACTGAAGACAAAATATTCACTAAAGACTCTTACAAGAATGAGCCTCTTTATAATGAGCAGGCCCGGTACCGGGGACATATAATATGCATATATAAAAGTGATATATTATGTTCAGCTCCAGACCTGTAAATACCGTTTCCACCTAAACAAAAAGACGATTCCAGCAAGAAGAAGACATGGTGGTGCACAGAAAAGCAAACAGCTACACGCTGCAAACAAAAGCCCGCTGTCACGGTGTATTTCAGAAAATTTAACGTTGTAAGGATCCAAAAGGATAAATAAAACTGAGCCAGCAGATGAAGAAGAGCGGGAAAAAAAAAATCATTTTATTCAGTCCAATTTTAAATTCAGTTACACTCGATTTATGTAATCTTGAGTTTCTGTGACACATCTAAACCATTTCTGCCACCTCAGATCACTTGTGTTACCTGGAGCAGGTAAAAGCCAGACCATGAGGAAACGTACAATCTAATCTTCATTCTGATTGGATAATGCTTGAAGTCACGTGGATTTGTCAAATAATCAGATTACGAATCTCATAATTATTAAATGACTTTTCAACTTTTAAATTTTGCATGAAATTGTTTAAATGATATGTTAATTAAAAATAAAAGACAAAAAAGATGAACATTATGCAAAAATAGATCTTTTAGTTAACTTTTGATGTCTTCAGTCGTGGCGGTGTTGTATCGGTTGCTGCCATATTGTTTACCTGGCGCTGTACTCTGGTGCGCAGGCGCAACTCTGAGCAGAGATAAGAAGGAAGAAGATGTCTCACTCTGTCGAAAAATGTATGGTGAGAATAACGGCTGATTGCTATTGGTCATATGGAATTCTCAGTAGAGATAGGAAAAAAGGGAGATATCCCACTCTGAATTTTTTCCCCAACAGTAGTTGACAATTAAAGTCATTGACTGTTTTTGTTATTGATTTTTGTCGATTAATCGTTGTACCCGTAATCTAAAAACATTTAGTAATATATATTTCAAATGAAGTGGTTTTTGTAGACGTCAAATAGAGTAAATCATTACTCTATTTTTGCACTTTTTTGCTTATGTTCTTACATTTTTACATACATGATTAAGGAGTTGCTTTTAATCTGATTGTATAGTGACAATAAAGACATTCATTCATTCTTTAAAAACTCTGTTACACAATAGGAATCAATAATCTTTGTACACCACATAGTGTGATTGTGGATTTGTAGAGTTTTTAACTATATAAATCTGAAAAAATATTCACTCTAAAAGTGTAGTAGTTTGACTGATGAAGATTATTTACTCGCATGGATTATTTTCTCTGGGCTTTGCTGTTTTCCATCTTCATTTACTCCGGTCTGGTAATATTTATACTTGACTTTACACTTCTGCTTTAATATTTCATGTGTTGACTTTATTTTAAATCCACATTTATTCAAAGAAATGTTTTAGTTGCTCAGGTATGAGTGTTATTTTAAAACGGTCCCAGTCATGAAGGGGTTAAAGTTTGTTTTGAAACTGTTGAAACTTTACTTTTGGCCATCCAATCCCATGTCAGGTTTCTAAATTACATTTGTCTTTGCTTCTATAGTTTAGCTTCTTTTTTTTTAGATGTGGAATGACAGGAAATGCTTTTCTTAAACTGATTAGAGCTCCTTAGGTTCATTCAAGCGTGTCTCGAGTCATTACTGAGATGCCTGTAACAATCAAACATTAAACGTTCCTCGGTGAGGCTTCATCAGATAAGTCAAGTTATTATCTCCGAACCAGACTATTGTTTTATGACACATGTGGAAAAACGTGGATCCATCCCCATAATGCATAATTTAGATGAATTTACAGCTCCGAATAAAGCGGCGCCTAACTGCTCTCCTGCGTTGAGGCGTGAAGGTCAGAGCACCGCCGGGGAGCGAGGATGGAAAAGGTTTAGATTTGGTGAAGTAATGACCGTGCAGCCACGGGGAGTCCCATAGAAGCAGCGCCGCGTGGCCCGAAGAAGCCGTGGACAAGCGCTGTGCTGCAGGACGTGCTGTAACTCCTCCGCAGCAGAAGATAAGACCTCCCCACCCCCCCCTTTCTTCCTCTGCAGATACCGGCGCTCCTCTCGGACCCGCTGATGCACCCCGAGCCGGTAATGAACGAGAACTCAGAGGCTCAATTAGGATGTTTTCCCAGGTAGCGCTGGGAAAGTCTCTGTCTAACAGGCCCTGACAACCCCACTGTCAACCTGCAGCCGAGCAATTAGCGGACCCAAACACGCCGGGTCTGTCGGATCCCACCACGAGCATTAGTCATGTCAGTGGTGGCGGCGGCGGCGGCGGCGTAGCAGCACCACCGCCTACTCAACACTTGAGGGAACACTGAGCTTTCCTCTTTAAGTGGACTAACGCCGAAGACTTAAACACCTGGACGCTTGATGGACATTTCCCACAATTAAGGATCCTCCCGTCAGAGGCGTTAACAGCAGCTCCACGACTCACCTCTTCAGGCCGGAGGCGTGGCCTTCACGGCGAGGAGCACCCCGAGATTTAAATTAAATATTCCTCTTAGTTCACAATAAAGTCCAAAATATAAACTCAGTAATTATAAAATGTCAGCGGAGCTGCATAAAGAGCATCTTTGAGGAGTTTTCCTCAGCTCATTTCACACATCTTCCACTGGTTTTAAAGGTGTGGGAGTGGGACTCGTTCATGAGTGTAAAGTCCACAGATTTGACTGTAACAGCGCAGCTGTCCAAAATATATTTAATTTGTGTAGGAATAACAAGAACACGGGCGAAACCTTGAAATAAACAGATTATATTGCCTTAATGCCTTTGTTTTACTCAGAAAGATGCTAAATTAAGGATCGTATTTTGCCCTTCGAGCGTAAAACACATCTTACACAGCTGGCTTGCGTTATTTGCGTTATATCTGTTTTTGAAGACATAACTTTCTGAAAAAACAACCACATTTGACATTGAAATAAATAACTGCATACCCACCGTTCCTAGAAGTATTTGGCTTAAAAGGGAAATTCGGAGAATTTAATCAAAGTAGGGATTTTTTTTTTTTTTTTTTAAACTCTGAAAAATGTCATTATTTGCAGTAAACATGATGAAAGCGTGGCCCTCAGTTCTGATGAGTTTTTCTTCTGAAAGACCAACAGCTGCGGTGGCTTTGCATTGATCATGCTGCCGTGGTGACGAGAAGAAGTCAAAGTCCTCAGGATGAACCTGCACTTTCCTCAGATATTGATTTATGGTTTGTTTGTTTTTTTTTTGTCTTTTGTGTTTGACCTCATCCTGATCCGGGGTGGGAAAAAAGAGGTGTCCCCCTGTTTTATATGTGAGGTTTGATGTCATCAGGAGAAATCATCTGGTCTTTAAATTTGTTAAATAAGCAGAAACATAAAATCATTTCTTAATGAACATGATCCAGAAAGTGTACCCAGCCTGCTTTTACAACCATCTTTTGAAACGATGACTCGAACTCGTCATTTTTGGTCTCTCACATCTTCATGGAGGACGTCTGCTCCACTGTTCTTGAAGACCTTCAGTCATTCTCAGCTCTCTGAAAGTGTTCGATTGGTCCAGTCCAGCCTTTTCTCTCAGTCAGGCTGTTCAACAGTTGTCCTTTAGTTCGTCGGAGCTTCAGCGAGGGGACAGATGTCCTCACATTCGTCTTTAGAAAAGTCAAAGTCCTGCAGCCAATCCAAACCATCACTCCAACACCACCGTGCCACAATATGTATATATTTATATGTATGTATATACATACATAGGTATGTGTATAACTACGTATGTGTGTGTGTGTGTGTGTGTATATATATGTATATATTTATATATGTATATATATATGTATATGTATATATATGTATACATATATATATGTATTTATATATGTATATATATATGTATATGTATATATATGTATACATATATATATATATATGTATTTATATATGTATATGTATATATATATGTATATATATATATATATACATACATAC
>JAOWBL010000013.1:13459939-13470141 GCA_028564865.1 Zenarchopterus dispar
TATACATATATATATATATATACATACATATATATATATATATATATATATATATAATGTGGGTATATATGTATATATATATGTATGTGTATATATATGTATATATGTATGTATGTATATATATATATATATATATGTATGTATATATATGTATATATATATGTGTAATTTCCTCCATTATTGTTACATTTTCAGTTTGTTTAACAAAGATGGTAATATTCAGGCGCACGAGCGCTACACAAATTATTATTGTTTTAAAAATTATCATTTCCTCTCACAGCCAGCTGTAAAATACGTTGCCGTCACTTCCTGCTGGCTTTGAATGTCACCTTTAATCCTCAAGTTCACAGAAGGTTCTTATTATTATTATTATTGTATTTTGGGACAGTTTCACCTAACATGGTGGCACGACAGCTCTGAGAAATCACCTGGAGGTCCGATGTTGAGGTGATTTTCCGCGATGCCCACACCTCCAAAGACTGGCGAAGCTCCTGAACGTCCATCTCTTCTGGTTAACAAGATGGACTCCAGATTGTCTGAAAATGACACGAGTTTAAACAATAACATGTTGATTTATTCCACCTGAGGTGGTTTTTAAGTCACTTGAAGAACTCGCAGCGAGCGGGTGATTCCTGGTATTTTCTTCGCCGTGTGACTGTACAAACATTCCCGTCAGAGGAAGGAAGTGATGATAAAAGTCAAATGTGTCATGATTTGTCTGTTTGACCAGAAGAACCTCCACCTCCATGTTTAATTATTTACTTTTCCCTCCATTCGCCGGCCCTGTTAGAATAAACTATTTACATATTATTCTCAGTTCTCTCTGATTACTTTCTATTTACAGTAGCTGGCGGGATTTTGCTGTGTGTGGTTGTGCGTGCACGTGGGCGAGCGCCTTCTTTTTTTTTTTTTTTTGATGCGCAGTTCAAAGTAGGGTGGCATTATTTATTCATGCCTTTGTTGTTCTTATTTCCTTTGCGAGTTCGGGAGGGGGGGTAAATAAATAAATAAATAAAAACGAATTCCTGGCGTTCCATTTCAGGCTGATCACGGCTAACCCAGACCGAGTCGATAGCGTCTCGGCTGAGTGAAACGCATGCGTGAGCGCACACATTTAGGAGGTGCGGTCTGTCAATACGTCCTCCATCTTGGTTGTTATTTGTAGGAGCCTCTTATCTTAGACTGACCCCCTCCTCCCACCTCCCGTCTGGTGCTGGATCTTCGGTTATTTGCCGTCGGGGGCTTCAGGGTGCTGGTCGGTCTATCTTTGTGAGATCCTATTTGAGTCTTCGTCCGCCCCCCCACCCCCAGGGGAGGACATTTTGGCTCGGGGTTAAGCCCCGGTTGAGATTAAGATGAAGGACGAGGCAATATGCCAACGTGCCAGGTCCGATGATTGTGGATCTGTAAAGATGCGGATGCTGCAGCGCTTTGATGTGCTGGTACTGAAGGCCAGGCGGGTGATTTTTGCTCCCACAGGATCACCCCACCCCACACCCACCCACCCACTAGGACCACCAAAACCACTGGGTTTTTTTTTGTGTGTAAAACTATAATACATAGTGGGTCTAACCTCAGATCAACAATAGCGTTTGTTTTTGTTTGTTTATTTATTTATTTAACAAAAAAAGAAAAATCATGTGGGCAACCGAAGTGCCCCGTATTGGTTCCACAGGTGCAGTTAATTGTTAGCGTTTGATGAATTGATCATCAGCAGGTGTAGAAACCTCCGTAAAAGCAGATGTTTTATTAGTTTGCCAGTTTGGAGCGTTCAGGTGCGTCTGAACGAAGTCGTTTTTAAAAAAAAAAAAAAATTATAATAATTATAATTTAAAAGTGTTAGAGAAAGTTTCCGATCTTCCCAGGAGCGGATGTGTCGGGAAGTTTACCCCGAGGTCAGGTGGTGCGGTTCTGAGAAAAAAAAAAACTAAACAAACAAATAAACACAAGAGCTGGGCCTCAAACCCTACAGGCCTGAGTTAGCATTTCCACGGCAACACAATCCGAACAAGGCCGAGTGGGCAGGAAAAATCTTTACGGCTAAAACAAATCGAAACTGAGGTTTGCAAAGCTACAAACTAGATCCTACAGACGGATGATACCAGGGTGGAGTTCGGTGAGAAACGCCTTTGTCGGGCACGGTGGTGGAAGGATGATGATTTGGGTATTGTAGCTGCAAATTTTTTTTTTTTTTTTTAAATTTTGAAGTGCATCAAAAAGAAATAAAAATAAAAAGATGTCAGAACGTCCCGTTGAGAGTTGACGGAGACTCGTGACGCTTCAGGTGATTTGTATGTTTTTAATCTGAGGGAAGGAGAACGCGGTGAGGGAGGGGTTTTCAGGGGGCGGGGCTTTGAGGGTGGGCGCCGTCCCCCGCGGGCTGCGCTCCAGCCGATCAATAATTGACTCTGCCGGTTGTTTGGCAGGAAGCTCTCCAGAAGATCCGTCAGAAGAACACCATGCGGCGCGAGGTGACGGTGGAGCTCAGCAGTCAGGGCTTCTGGAAAACCGGCATCCGCTCCGACGTGTGTCAGGTAACGCCTCCCGAAGCACTGACGTGCACGTGAGCACGTGCACGCACTCAGAGAAGCGCCGACTCCTGCAGATTTACATCCACTCACCTGAAAAGACTTTTTAACATTTACACGGTTGTTTATTTTCCTACTTTACATCAAATCTGGGTCTTACAACTTTTAATTTAATAGATTTTTAGTAGAAATAAAATTTAACCGACTTGAATATTCACCTTTTTAAAATGACTTCTGAATATTAACAGTAACATAGATTCGGTAAACAGTTTTAAACATTAAAAATGGAACAAAATTCAGAGCGATCGATCTTCAGTGAAGTGATTATAGGAAATAAAACATTTAATTTTCCAAGCGCCAACTATTTATAGATTTGTATCTTTTTTTTGACAAGTTACCTTCAGAAGGAAACCAGAAATGGAGGATTTTGAATTGTAACTGGAACCGGTAATAAATTATAAATTTAAAATTAAAAAAAAAAAAAGCTTTCAACCAGACTATAAATGACAGTCATCCAAATATATCTATATTTAACTGGTGATTAGAAGTGATTTAGGAAATAATTTCACTCCTTATCGCAGCAGTTTAACACAAAGATGTTATCATTTCAGATTATATCAGGCCTCAGCTACAAAAACAACTTATTTTAAAAGCGGAGCTATATGTTTAACGGGCACTCTGCATGAGCTCATCATCAGTTTTGTACCTTTTTGTTTTTTAACAGCAATATTCTCTTTAATTCATAGCTCTGCTCATTGTACGTCCAGCCTGCTATAATTTGAGAGCGATAACTCCCGAGGTAAACGGTTAAACAATTTAAGTTTTATTATGTGTGGATCTGCGATGCCGTGAAGGTCTGAGCCGAGTCCAGAAATCCTGCTCAGCAGCTGTCTTGTCAATCATCAAGGTGGAAGAGATGGTCCAAGCTACAAAATCGAAAACCTCAGCGGTTTATCCTGCTGGGTCTCGCGTACATCCACGACTCGGAGACGGTTTCCACAGACGCCGTCTGAAACTTTGCCTCTGATCTTTCCACTCGCCGCATCTCATCTCCACTCAAGTGTCAGAATCTGTGAGGGAAAAGTGGACTCCCACAGAGCTCCGGCGGTTACACCGTTCATCATGTACAGACTCGGTCCTGACGCTTTATTTACACACAACTTCAGGGTTTTATGCTTTTTTTTCTTTTACCACCAAAGAAAAAGAAATGATGGTGGAGTTTTAGTTTTAATCTGTATTTTAGCATGTGCAGCCCTAATGAGAGTGAAACCATGAGTGACCTGCTGAGCTCGCTGAATCATTTTTTTTTTTTTTTTGTCTGCATATATTTTAATGGATACAATGAAATATGTTTAAATTAAAGAATTAAGTTTCTTATCAGCACTTTCTTTCGATATATACGTACCAGTAATAAAAAAAAAAAAAAAACCCTATAGGCCACAGATAGCAAATATCAACAGAACTTTATAAATCCCCTCTTGCCTGTTTTACATTATACCGGCCAGTAGCGCGTCGTAGTCATGCACTCTTGTTGACGTCATGTATAACGTAAACAAAGCACTGTTAAAGTGACAGTCACAGTAAATTTAAATATCTAATCCATGAAATACTGCATAAGATTAGGAAAAGTTGGAGCAAGGTAAGTGTCTGTCTCTGCAAATCATAACTCTTGATCATAACTGCGATCAATTTTTATCGAAACTGTCATAAAAATAATAGCTGCACCCTAGCCTTGTGGGTGGGGGCGCATCTATTAGAGCGGGAGCGTTAAATAGGAGAAATACGGTACATGTTTATGGACTGTAGGAGGAAACCCATACAAGAACAGGGAGAACATATAAACTCCACACAGAAAGACTGGGTTCGATTCCCAGCCAGGGCGGGAATCAAACCAGGAACCTTCTTGCTATGAGGCAACAGTGCTAAACCCACTGTGTTATTAGCAATTCTGCGGCCATCTTGGCTGCTTTGACTAGTAGCTCTTGGACGCTCCTACTGAAACTTTTCATTAAACCTGTTACCATCGGTTCGATGGGTGTACTAAGAAAGACACAATTGTGTGGATCCCACCTAGTTTTAGTCCCATATGTCCCACATTTAAAACAAAAAAACAACAAAAAAAAAAAACCAGTTGGTTTCCACCTAGAGTCCAGGTAGATGACACTCAGTCCGTAAACAGAGATAACGCAACCATGAAACCTACCAGACCAGCACAACCAGGACCACCTTTACCTGATATCTGGCCCACTAGAAATACTGAATTCATGAGAGGTTTTTTATTTATTTATTTATTTATTATTTTTTTAATGCACAGTCTGGTCTGACTACCCTGCAGTTGCTTTTCACCCAAAAAAATAAATAAATAAATTTTAAAAAATCCCAAAACCCAAAAAGCAGAAACATGTGCAGGCCCAGATAAAGGAGCACAACAGCTGACGCTTACAGATTATACAGCAAATACACATTTTGTACAATCATTCCTGCACTTAACAGCATTTTTACTGCCAACAATGGACATGTAAAAAAAAAAAAACAGGGCAGTTTGTGGTAGAAACCAGCTAAATTAATGTTAAGGATTTAGTTTCTGATAGAGACTAAATCCTCAGACAAAAATAAGAGTTTTTACCATATTAAAACCCTGGCAGAATTACGACAATGCTGCTCCACATTTATTTGAAAGAGGTAATCAAGTTGCCAGCTAGCTGACCAAAACGGATATAAAATATTGACGGTTTTATTAGCAATTATTCTGTGTGGAGTCTAAAAGCAAAATTAGACCTTTTCACATAAACTCTGAATTTTTATCATGTTGACACGCAGTTTAAGTGATTTATTTTTTCACAGCAACCGCTTCTGCTGAATATTATTATACCTAGACATCTCCTGATATGTATAGTAGCTTAAAAAAAAAAAAAAAAACAATCTTGTCATGTCAAGGAAGAAAAAAAAAACATTTTAAAATACTAAATTGCACATTTTCAGTCACAAAGACCTTGTAGATGTTCCTTTTTAGCAATTAGATCAAAAAGAAAAATGAATAAAAAGTTAATTATATTCTACATGGATCAATTTTATGTCAAAAATGATTTTTAAAAACTCGGCTGAAGCAGATTGCTGGTGGGAATTATTTCAGGTGTAACTGAAGCGCTCAGTAGGATTTCAAAGGCTTTAGTCTCCAGAAGATGACAGATTACATCACGGGAGCCCATCTCCAAGCTAGCACATTATAATTCCATTATAATCAATCGTTTAATAGATGTTCAATCTTATTCTCCTAAAAAATGGTTAAAGTGCCTGTCAAGTGAGATGTGAAATATCTAAAATCATAAAATTAAAGTGCAAGGGTTTGTGGAGCTGGTTTCACTTGTTGACTAGAGAGAGAGAGCCCATAAAAATCATCTCGGGAGTTATGAGATGTATGGTTTCCAAAGTTATAATAGAGCTTTTGTTGTCTTTTCTATAGCAGCCCACCAAGACAAGAAGGGAAGTGAGAATTATGGTTAAAAAAAGAAACACAATGAGGCTGAGGCAAAACACAGAGAGGTTTGTGTCTCAGAGTGGATAATTACTTTCCTACCTTCCTCTGGCAGTTGCATAGCTTTAATGCTCATAATTAATTTCCTTATTTTTGGCCCTGGCTGTTGAGTGCAGATTAGCTTTCTCTGAAATGTGGGGATAAAAACACGGTAATTGCTTATTACTCTCAGAGCCTGCGTTAGATTGTCCTAAAGCCAACGAATTAGAAAATATCTGTTCACCTGTAGCTAAAAGTCAAAATCTCTTCCTCTCATTGTTGTTTGTTTATTTGTCTGAAGTCTATTTGTACGGGCAGGACGCAGTGTATCAGTCTGAAATAATACCCAGTGCACTCCCCCGTCGTCTATCTCGTTGTTTTTCGTGCTATCGGAGATATCGGTGTTTCTTTTTTGTTCTTTAATTATGACGGCTGGGCCTCGGTGGTTGTTGATCTCAGCTGACAGTTTAATCACTTTACAAACCATTTTGCCTCATTATATCAGAGGTTCATGACCTTTGCTTTCTGTTTTGTAAAAAAAATTCTCTTGTGAGAGCCTTAAAATAGAAATTTACTTGAATATAGCTGCATTACCCACAATGCTAACACTAATTCCCCTTTTACCAGGAATACAGATTATATTCTCATTCAAAAGTGCTTCAATTCGCTTTATAATTAAAGTATGCACTCCTAAATTAATGGTATCCTTCTCATAGAGCCGTTGTTCCAATGAGGCGTCGAGAAGACCTGAATACAGGATATTGGGAGACAGGAGTAGCAGGCAAAACTGAGAAAAAAAAACTTGCCATGAACAGGAAGTCTAAAAAAAACAAGGGTGAGCCAAAAAAAAGAGCAGAATAAGAAAGAAAACAGACTAGCAGGTGAAGGGGGGAAGACAAAACCAGACTAAAGAGACACAGGTGAGAACAATCAGAGCAAAGGACCGACAGAGGAAGAGGACAACACTTTTAAGATAAAACATGAAATACAGATGGAAAACAGCATCAAAGCCTTTTAAAACAGGATAACAGAGAAATAATTAAATAAACCCAAACCAGCTGAAACCCTACATGGTGACACCTGTAGCTGTTGGTTGTTTTAACTCCAGAATGTTGCTTTAAGCCTAATTTTTTTAACCTTAGATGTAGCCTGGCCAACCATAGCTAGTCATGAAAAAGATTTAGAGGACGTTAAGGTGAGTTGGATTATAAAAAACAAGAGTTGGTGGATTCGGTTGCAGCTGGTGAAGACTGCGATGGAGGTCGAGTCTGACCAAGGTGGGGCCAATCAAGGACCAAGATGGTTCCTATATGATTGTGAGTGGCTTGTCAGATAACCCCTTACAAACAGTCACCAAATATGTAAATAAGTCCAATCCATCTAGCTCCGTCGTCTTCCTGCTGATGTCACTCATGATGCTCGTAGTCAAACTCATCGAGGTCTTCCAGGTCTTCATACCGCCGCTCTCCAGTAGCAACAAAATCCACCAACTTTTTTTTTTTTTTTCACATAATCCCTTAAAATGTCCTCTACCTCTCTCCTTGATTTTCAGAAAGCCTTGTTGGTTAGTAAACTCTTCTTCTTCTCTTTCATTTTTGAGGATTTTCCCAGGTCTTCAAACCCCCACCCCCACCCCTCACATGATGTTTTGCAGTTCTCGGGTTGCCAGTAATGCTAATTACACCTTGGATCAATACGTATTTACTGCAAAACCAACAACAGCCCTTCAACAGTGCTCTTATTCACTCCATTTTAGATGTTTTCTTTATGTTATTTAGTCTGGTTGTTGCTGTGAATACCTAACATGCGTTTCCATCGGTCTAAAGAGGAACTGGACTAAAAAGATGAATAAGATTGGGATGTTCAAAACAGTTTCATCATAATTGAGTTTGCTTTTAGCCAAAGTTTTCACAATATGTTTTTATGCCTTCATTTGCTATGTTTTGTAATGGTGGTGGTATTAGTACATTTTCTCTGGTGAATGAAGAGCTTTCAGGGAAGAAACCTGTTGTCTCCAATATACAGTACAGTCACGTAGGACCATGCATACACCATGTGTAAATGTACAATAATGACACAAAGCACAAACCGTTACGTGGCCAGTATGTAAGTCATTTAGAAGCCACATAAACACTGAATTAGACGTGATTCACTGCAAGCTTCCCCGTCCTCTTGAAAGAACCACATTAAAGTCGAGTTTACACTTCACTTGTGTGGCGACACTTAAGCATGTCTCCGACTCGGGGCTCGATATGTGGCAGAAGTACACTTATCTTTTCCTGCGGCAGCTCAAAGCCTACCTGAGCAACACATCTGAATGCAGGTCGTTTTGAATGGCTCATAACTGCGGTAACAAGATCTCCACTCAGACACCCTGAGCTCCATCAGGATTGTTGAGGGTTGTAGTGGGGGGGTAGTAGGGGGGGCTAGGACATCTGATAATGCTTCTTTTGTGTGTAGCCTGTTTGTAATGTAGCTCAGTGAAAAGGCAGCCTAACAAGATCTTACAGTCACATGGGGAGACGAGGAAGAAGCTGACCCGAGAGAAAGAGAAAGAGATGGATTACCGTGACAACCGCAAAGCAGATACTCTCGAGAATATCTGAGTACCTGCTCTGCACATACTCGGAGCAGGTACTCCACAAATAAAGCATAAGGTTGCTTTGTTTGAAGATGTCGCTGCATTTGCCTGGAGGCTAACAAAAGCAAACAGCTCGAGCTACTTCTCACTTCCACTCTGTTCAAAGGAGACTTTCTTTCATCTCCAAACCAGTGGTCTAAGAGTAAAGACACCTGATCTCGAAGAAGTACGGCTTCTTTAACAAGTGGTTGTGCTGTGCTGACACGTGACGAGTCGAAATTTCACGTCAACACCTGAAAACCTTTTGAGGTGGACGACACGTGGCTTCCATCATCGTAGTGCTCAAATGTGAGAAAGAAACAGTGGGGTTCTGTTCACGATTTGACGATAAGTTGTTTTAATAACAAAACTATGGCAATAATCCACTTGAAAAGTTAGCGTCTAGAAGTTTTTAAAAAAAAAAACTGAAAATTGAGTAGCCAACAGTGGCTACTTAGGTCTCTACTTTTTACCGATGATGTGGTTCTGTTGGCTTCATCGGGCCAAGACCTTTAGCAATAACTGAAGAGGTTCAAAGCTAAATGTGAAGCAGCTGGGATGAGAATCAGCACCTCTAAATCCGAGACCATGGTCCTCAGTCGGAAAAGGGTGGACTGCCCTCTGCGGGTCGGGGATCAGGTGCTGCCCCAAGCGGAGGAGTTCAAGTATCTCGGGGTCTTGTTCATGAGTGAGGGAAGGATGGAGCGGGAGATCGATAGGTGGATCGGTTCTGTATCGGTCTGTCGTGGTGAAGAAGGAGCTTAGCTGAAAGGTTCACCTCTTGATTTACCTGCCAGTCTACGTTCCTACCCTCACCTGTGGTACCGAGCTGTAGTACGAGATCACGGATACAAGCGGTGGAAATGAGTTTTCTCCATAGGGTGTCTGGGCTCTCTGATGAACATAAGAGGGAAAGCTAACAAATATGATGGGCAGCTAATATAGGTAGAAAAAAGTAGGCAACTCGCAAAACTAACAAAAGCAGCAGGCAACTAGCTAAGCTAGCACATATAGAAGGCAACTAGAGACGCTGAAAAAACATAGCAGACCACAAGCAAAGCTAGAAAGCAGAGAGAGCAGTTGTTAAAACATAGCTGGGAATTAGTGAAACTAACAAAGAGAAGTAGCTAGTAATGCTAATAAACAGCAGAGAGCTAGTAATGCTAACAAATAGTCGGGAACTAGTAAAGCTAACAAACAGAAGGAGCTAGAAATTATATCAAACAGTAGGAGCTAGAAATGCTATCAAACAGCAGGGAACTAGTAACGATTACAAAGAAGGAGCTAGTAAAGTTAACAAACAGTAGCGAACTAGTAAAGCTAACAAACATAAGGAGCTAGAAATGCTATCAAACAGTAGGCAACTAGTAATGATAAACAGTAGGGAACGAGTAACAATAATAAACAGTAGGGAACTAGTAATAATAACAAACAGTAGGGAACTAGTAACGATAAACAGTAGAGAACTAGTAATAATAACAAACAGTAGGGAACTAGTAACGATAACAAACAGTAGGGAACTAGTAATAATAACAAACAG
>JAOWBL010000013.1:13478922-13494274 GCA_028564865.1 Zenarchopterus dispar
GGCACGCAAACGCTGTCAAACTGGCGTCTGACAGAGACGTCAAACCGCCACTTTCCCAAAAGCAGCGGGCGTCACGGTGACAGACGTGCACATTCAGATGTGTCGCTGCCTTGTTTCTGAATTTAGCATCAGGTTTTTTTTTTTGTAACATACCTCTGGCGTACGAGCAAAGAATACAAATCCACCTCTTTTCATGCACATTTCGAAAGCTCCGCTGGAATACGACATGCTCATAATATATCCAAGGCCCCGGCTCACAATACATGTTTTGCGACCTTGGTTTTATTTGTTTCGCTGCCGCGGCGACCGTTGAACTCGGTCTCTGTTGGAAATGGCAGATAATCTCCTGCTTTGCATGGGCAGAGCTTTTCCTCTCTCTCTCTCTCCGTGGAGCTGAGAACGTGTCTATCTCCTAACCCCGAGGCAGGGCCAGAAAGAGAGGAAGAAAAGGGAGAATGGAAGGAGGAACGGGAGGAAGAAGGGAAAAAAAAAAAAAACATCTGCAATGCAAATAGGTGCCCTGCAACCCTGAATAATTCAAAGTGTTGAATGGAAATCTTGCTTTTCTGATCCCTCGTCATTAACTTCTGCCGGAGTGGGCCATTCTCATTTGGGCTCTTTTGGCCTGTGCATCTACTATTTCTAACCTCCTCCTCCTCCTCCATCCTCGTCTCCTGTACCTTACCTCTTCACTTTGCACCCCCCATCCCCCCACCCGGTCCTCCTCGTTGATAAGCGACGTCGCTTCCTTCCTGCCGAACAGCTTGAGAAGAATTGAGAGAAGAAGAAAAGAGGCCCCCGCTCTGTTTTTATGGCCCTAATTTCCTTGTACAGTTGATCTGTGGATTATAAGCTGCCAGCAGTGGTGGGGGGATACAGATGGCGAACCTTTGTGAGGCCCTCTCTAAGCTCTTCCCATTAAAAAGAATACAGAGAAAGGATTATCTCTCACTTGCTGGGAATCAGATTCGTACACAATACTCTCGGTGTGCTCGCTGAAACAGTACCGCTCCCTTTGTTAATTGCGGCGGTCCCGTACCAGGTTCCTCTTTTAATTTCTCCATCGCCAGCACCTTCCATCAAGTCTCACCCCTTTTAAAAAAATTTTAAAAAAGCCCAACATGGGGGGAAACTCTCCGTCACCGTGGAGGTGAGAATTGTGTTTCCATGTTTTGTTTTGTTTTTGTTTATTTCTTTGCCTCTAATGTGTTGATTTCCACGTCCGTCTGCTGCTTCAGCCCCCATCGAGACGAGAGGGAGCGGCTTAATATATTATTTGATGGATTAGAGCCTGAGCGTTTTTGAATAATTCATTCTTGGTTATTAATGTGACTGTCAGGCGCTGGTGTTTCATATGCCCCCGACTCCGGGTTTTTATTGGTCACTGAAAGCCCACAGACATTGGAGTTCTGCTCCCAAAACATAACGCCGTACAGTCGGCAGCGGCTGTCTGACTGAGACCGGTGACAGATGTGGGGATTCATTAGAGGCTGGTCTACTCGGGCCGTGACTGATGCTCTCTGCACAGCACCGGATAAAAAAAGAAAAGAAAAAAGAAAAGAAAAGAAGACAACAACATGGTTCCAGTTTGTTCTCGTTCTTCTGTCTGACCTGTGTCAAATTTGAAGTTTCTCACTTTAAGCTTTTTTTTTTTAAGACTAGTTAAAAGTTGGGAAAGTAGTCCCTCAGGTGATCATTAACATACAGTCAAACCTGTACTAACAGGCACTTCTGCTAAGCGGCCATTTTGAATCCCACCACACGTATGATCACGTATTAAGAGTCCACCTGCCCTCACTAATTTCATCACCAACAACAGTAACCCGACTGTCTTAACCCTTTGGGCGCCAGAGTTTTTTTTAAAATCCCCAGTATGTAATTTGAACAGTGCACCTGTGGCTAACCTAGCTTACCACCACCGTCCGTGTCGACGGTTTAACATAATCGTTTACGCTGAATGTGTGGACGTCCCACAGGATGCAGGACTGTCCAGAGATGGCGGCGTCCTGCTCGCCGATGTGACTCGCGGAGCTGCGAAGCCGGACTCTGGGGGGACTCGAGCTTAACCGATACGCGGAGGAGTTCAGGGTTGAGTCGAGGTCCTGTAGTTGCTAAGCAACCACGAATCATAACCGCATCACCTCCGTCCTTGGCAGTTTTCCCTCCGAAACGCTGAGTTTGCAACAAAAGATGGTGTTTGGTTTTCACCAGACATCACCAGACAACTCCATCCTGATCTCATCCACCCAAAGGACTTCGCTCCAGTGGGTTTGTGGTTTATTCGGAGACAGAGGAACCTTTGTCCTGGCAACGAAGGAGATATTCGCCCACTCTTCTTCTCATGGGTTTCAACTTTTAACATGTTAAATCAGGCCTCCAAGTTTTCATCAGCATGGTCTTCACCTGCAAATGTTCTCAGATGTCCACTTCTGAGAAGACTCAGGAAGGTCTTGAATGGTTTTCACGTCTCGGTAACCTTTCTCACTGCAGATCTTTAATAACATTCAGATTAAGATTAACATACAGTCACATTTATTTTCCTCTTTCTAAGACCAGTGCTTATGTTTTTCCCTTTTGGCATTGTGTTAACACACACCTAAATACTTCAAACTCCCTAAATAGAGGTCATCACAACTAATTTATCAACCTACGCTCTTAAATCCTGAGGAAGCAGGAATATTTCTTGTTAGCTTCACGTTTAACCCCGGAGAACCCACGGGGTCAAATTTGACCACCATTTTTTGCTGAAACCCAATGTAAAAAAAAGGGTTCTCCAGGGTTAATATTGACATAGTTTTAAAAAAAAAAAAAAGAAAAAAAAAGTTATTTTCATCTGAGGGAGTCTTCGTCTAACTTCGGGGGAAGAAAACAGAGATGAGGGATTAACTGTTGTACATGACTGTGGATCTAATGTCTGTTTGGGTACATTTTAATAAGGATCCTGGTTGTGTTCATATTCCCCCGCTGAAGTCCGGTTTTGCGGGAGTCGGGCGGCTCACCGCGTCCTCCGTGCACGCTCAAACCTGAAGCGATCGTTCATGCATATTCTGAGCAGGTTTACCTGAGTCGTGGGCCTTCTGCCGGTCTGCGCTGTCGTTCCTGGCAGCGCCGGCAACTCGGCGGGCTGAAATGTGCCGAAGCTCGGAGACTGCAGAGCGATTTGGTCGGGACATGACGCTACTGCAAGATGAGCTAGAGAGGGAGGGAGCTCTATAATTGCCGGTTGGGTTTGTGGTGTGTCTTTGTGGGGTTGAGTGTGTATTCGGGGCGTCAGATGCAACTTTGCAGGCTGATGGGGTGGACCGAGAAGCACAGATCTCCTCTTAATGATTGCAGCGAGTTGTGTGTTTGATTGGATTGCTTTGGGGCGAACTTTTTTGCACAGACGGCCTCCTTTTTCAGGAGCGTTCTCGCTAGACTTCATCTTGGTTTCTTCATCCGCGGGCCCTTTGATTGACACCAAAGCTGTTGCTTTTCGATTTTTAATACCTTTTAAAGTCCCCGGAGGCCCTCCTGGTTTTCTCCCCTGCTTACCTCCATATTCTCCTCCCTCTTGGAAGAAGTTTTGAAAATCTAATAAGAAAACTTTGAATTCCGATGACTTTGAAGGCTCCGTTTGACAAAACTTTTCCAGATCTGCTTTGTCATCAGTACGTTCCCTCCCGGCCCCGGCGCTCGCACAAGCTCACTCGGAGTGACGGTTGAAAGATGATCAGATCGTACGAGGGGGGTTTTTAACCTCCCACAGCTGGTCTCCAGAGAAACATCTGCCGTGGCCCACGTTGTGGTAAAACCACAAACATCCGGGCGAGGAACTGCTCCCATCTTTGGAGCGCCTTGTGGTCGGCCTCAGCAAGATGCTCCGTCAGAGTCGAGGTCACGGAGGTTTCTCTTGATGCACATCTGCAGGGGCTTTCGTGGCTTTCCGTGTTTGTAGACTCAAAGAAGGCTGAAGATTTATAGCTATTGATTTACAGGCTCACTTTGTTTGGATCTCACTCGGGCATAAGGAAATTGCTTTTTGGCTAATGGCCACGGTGCCTCCCAAAAATCCAAAGCTGCATTCATTACTTTGCCACTCCAGTATATTTTTATATTAATAAAAAGGCCTCCGAAGTTGCTAAAGTGGCTGCCGGGTGAGACGGAGGTGTCGGGCTTAATCAAATTTCACCAACGTTTGGGCAATGGCTGTTTGTAATTTCCCGTTCTGTTTGGAAGTAAGAAGCAGATCGAGTGGGAGTGCATTTGTGTTTGTCTTCGTGCCACGCCGTTTGTTTGTGTTTCTTTATGGTCTCGGTGATGTAGGCTGCATCTTCATCGTTTTGTGTGTGTTTGTGCATAAATGGCCTGTTAGCCATCTGAAAGCAGTTTTCCCTCCTCAGATGATGAATCCCTCATATGTTTTTGATGTCGTCCATGAAAGCAGTTTGCGCGTTTAGTCCCGCGACCGCGCCGCGCCCCATTTCCACCGGCTCATTTATGCTCATAATAAAAACCACTGCACGATTGTGTACCCAATTTGCCAGGTGGTTATTGCTTTCTAAATTGAATGAGCCAGCCTAAGTGTGATGGTTTAGAAGTCGTACGCGGCTTTCAGGCACCGTGATGGTTTCCACTGATTCCAGTCGAAACGGAGGACGAGACCAAACAACCAAACATCACGGATGAGCGACGGAGACGCCCACGCGGCCCGTGACAGTGGGCTCGCGTCTCTCTTTAATTAATAACCGAGTTTGTGACAACTGCTGGTCTCATCTCGCTGTAGTGCTCCACACTTCCTCCTCCTCGCGCTCGGATGGGGGAGGGAAGGGGGTGGGGGGTCTGCACAGGAGCCCCGAGGTCATTTCACCGCCAAAAAGCAATAAAAATGCGCTCCTACTTTTAATAAAGCAATTATAACTCATTGCCGGCTTCAATTAATTTTAAGTTTTCCATTAGGAGAGAAGTGAGAAATTGCCGGAGAATTGTGAGAAATTCCTTCCACTCGTGACGTTCTGGTGGGGTGTAAATCTGTATTTGGAGTAGTGGGAAGTATCTTCACATCATTAACGAACCGAATGAGTGATGTTTTTCCTGTCTTTTCCAGGTGCCGTGTATTTGGAGGGAGGCTTGGAGGAGGCCCGCCAGCTCTTCGGTCGGCTGCTGTTCAACAGCGAAGTAAGTGGCAGAAGAAGGAAAAAAAGGAGGTTTCTCAGCTCTTCGCCTCCTTCACCGAGCATTCGCTTCTTTCTTTTACGACACGCTAAATGAGATTCCCTCATCCCGATCGCTCCCGTCCTCCTCAGTCGAGCGTTTTGGCGACGCACCAAACGCGAAGGCCTTGCCAACTCCCGAACCGGAGATCTCCCTAAATCGGGCTTCATCCCGTGACAAAGAGCAAAAATATGGATGAAGGCTGAGCGTCTTTGGGAAGACGATGTGGAGGTGTGGAACATTGTCCTTCCACCGGTCTTCATTGTTTGAACGCGACTGTGTCTGAGATCAGCGAGCATGAATAACTGATGAATGAATCAGTATTTGCATTTATCGTGGACAAGATTTATAAATCAATTAAACCTCTAAATTGTCCGAGGTTCAGTCAGTGGCTCCCACGCATCACGTGACCCTCAGAAATCCAGCAGACATGATGGTAATCAGAAGTGTTTGTGAAACGAGGCAGAAGCTTCAGGAGTTAATCTTTCAAAACTCAAATACCTGTGGAAGACGATCTCAAGAATATTAATGAATTATTTTATTCACTCGCGATGGTATCAGGGATGATCTTGAACCCTGGCTTCAACATCATGATTTCTATCTTCAGTTTCACGCTTTTTTATCACAAATTTTCTCTCCATTGACATATTTTGGCCTTGAGTTTTCTGTCCACGGCCAGATTTACTACGGCGTAAAAAACCGAAACGTCCTTGCTTCTGTTTTCCCATCATCCCTTGGCCATGGACAAGAAAAGCTGTTGACTTGTTGCATTTGTATGGAG
This sequence comes from Zenarchopterus dispar, assembly GCA_028564865.1. Taxonomy (NCBI): domain Eukaryota; kingdom Metazoa; phylum Chordata; class Actinopteri; order Beloniformes; family Zenarchopteridae; genus Zenarchopterus; species Zenarchopterus dispar. The sequence goes on from JAOWBL010000013.1 coordinate 13,484,897, forward strand.
AGACTCTCAAAGAGCTTCAACAATCTTCCTCGTTGTAAGGAGATGAACATAATCTGTTAAAAAAAAAAAGGGCAGAGACGAGGGATGTGATTAAAAGATGGTTTAAAAACAGCAGTTAGAGAAGCATCGAGGCAAGACGAAAAACAGGCAAAGATAACCGTGTGGTGTGTGATGGGACATCTGCGTGGCATTTGTTTTATCACAAAGGGAGACAGCAGTCGGGAGGAAAGTTGGGCGCGCTCATGATATCACTTCCAGATGGACCCGCCATCCTTTTCGTGTCGGGGAAAAAAAAAAAAACAACTCATGTAGATGATGAGTTTGACAACAGACGCGGAACAGTTATGTCTCACAGTGTGGTCAACTTCATAAGAAATTATTCTTGATTTGATATAATTAAGACAATAAATACTGCATCTCAGGGTCCAAGACGAGACGGCACGAGCTGCACGTTTCTGAACACCGCAAGACCGTAATGACTGACTTTAGATGTGATCAATGAAGCCACTGTTTAGACCACAAGAGAGATGGAGTACAACTGTGGGGTTCATAGGAGCATGCTGGCGGCAAAAATAACCCATGTGTGCGACCCATGTGTGCGACCCATACAAGGTGGGTTCCACTAGTGGGGCTTTAGTGGGGCTTCTGGGGTTTAGACCACAGTTTAGACCACGAGAGAGATGCAGTACAGCTGTGGGTTTCGTAGGAGCATGCTGATGCAAAAATAACCCATGTGTGGGTCATACAAAGGTGGGTTCCACCAGTGGGGGTTCTGAGGGCCCTTGAGGAACCTCAGGGGTGTTAAAAATGTTCCTGTGGTAAGTTCTGCCTACAGGAACTACCTGAGTCTACTTCTCACATAAATCACCTGGATCCAGCTCATTGGAACCATTTTGAAAAATGGAAAAAGAAATAAAATCCATAGATGAGGAGGTCCAAACCTCATATTAGATCTATGAAGAGGTCCAGCGGGAGGATGGGGGAGAAATATCTCTGTCCCTTCCATGTTTACTTGTTTCTTCTTCTTTTGCTGCGTTCTTCTTTTTCATCTCCTTCCATGCCGTCACAGGGAAAAAAATGGTCCATTACCACTGTCACATGTTATTTGTTCAGTTATGGTGGCATTATAATGTACCGGAGACACACCGGCTGAAGGGGCTGAGGGGCAGGTCGGCCCAAGTAGAGAGGTTCCCGTCTAGCAGGTTAACCCTGAATCCGTCACTGGTGGAAACACACCTAATAAACTTCTGAGTACCAGTTTGAGTTACTGCAGTGAAATATCAGCAAAATGGACCAGTCTACCGCATCGTTGTTTTCATTTTGTTTTTGGGTGGGGGCGTCTTTGAATTTAATCCTCTGTTTGTTCATCATTTTCATTTACATCAAATAACTTGGCATCCTTTCATTTCTAACACGTCACCTAGTCTGTATCAGTATAGATATATTTATAGGAGTTGTTTTTTTTCTTTCTTTCGTTTTTTTTTTTTTTTTTTGAGCGTCGTTATGTCACAAGTTGAATTGTCATGCCATGTTCTCCTACTACTGTGTGGGTGAGTGGGTGGATGGATGGATGATGGATAGATGGATGCATGGATGGATAGGTGGGTGGAGGATGGATGGAGGGATGGAGGATACATGGATGGATGGATGGAGGCAGGATGCATAGATGGATGCATGGATGGATGGATGAAGGGGATCCCAGGATGGATGCTAGCAGACTGACCACCTTAGCTCTAAACTCGCCGCTTTGAACATTTTAGAGTGAACCGGTTCAGTTCCGAAACACTTTCTTCACGTCCGTTTCTGGAGTCGCGGTTTTCTGTAGAAATGTAGAACTTTTGATTGACTTGAGTCTGAAGAAGAAGCAATTCAGACGGGAGATGGAAATGGTATAGCTGGTCATCCCCTGCTGAGTCCTCCTGATGGCTGCTTTTGTCATTCGTTACTGAGAGGAGACAGATGGACGGAGAGCCAAACACCAGCCGCCTGGCCTGATGGGGGCGGGGAGTTATGAGATCTGCAGACCAACTTCTGCTCTGACTCGTCAAAATGTCTCTTTACACACCACATTACCAAACTAATGAGATGCGGTGCAAAACTGACGAGCTCGGCATTTTTCCGCGGAAAGGTTTCGCCGTCTTCCGTTTGCTGGTTCGGTTTTTTTCCCTTCGCAGAGGGCCGATCGGCCTCGTAGCCGCCAGCCTCCCAAGAGCGTTGCCGTCCAGTGGCTCTTTCCTTTTATCCCAGCGTTTCCCTGGCATCCTTCCCCAGACCACCCTCCCCACAGATGTTTTGCTGCAGCCTTTCTTATGAAAACTCGCCAACTGAAGCTCCGAACTTCTGGAAGTGAGATGCAGATGTGACGACTCAGAACAAAGCACGTATTTAATTTCCACCTCAAGACCTCTTCAGACAAACTTCCACTCCCTCTGCTATGTCTTAATTGGTGTGGCATTCGTAGCTGGAACAAAACGGTTATTTCCGCACCCTTGTTTTCCTCCAAACGTCACCTTTACTGCCACCGGTTCCTAAACTACGGGGCTCTCGCCTCGCCTGGAATCTGGCTTCATTGCACACAGAAGCCCGGAGGAGACAATAGATGCTAATTTGCTAATGACATTACTGGGGAGGTTATTAAAGCATCGGCAGAGAGGCAGGATGCGGAAGCTGCTCGATTGCTCCCAACCTGGACTCGAACAGCAGCGCAATATCGCAGGGAAAACATGTTGATGCCACAGTGGCGTCCTGAGGGAAGCGCCTCTTTTAGGAGCAATCACCGTAATGATCTCTCTAGTTGCCCATGGGCTAATCTGTTGGATTTTATTAACACCGCGGCACAGGCACACGCACTCAAACACCGAGCCCAACAAAGGTTGCTGTGACAACTAAGACGGTCACCATGGTGCTGAGATAATGACTTTTGCTAATATAGCGCTGCAGCTGCCTTCTTACCTTTCTCACTAGTGGGTGCAGCGCCTGGAAGGGCTTTAAAGCAGCTTTATTTCAACTGCGGTGGCAAACCGTTTGAATTTTTCACCCTCCCCTCCCCTCCCCTCCCGTCCTGTTTGACATTGTTAGCAGCTGTGGTTTGTATTCTGAATCGAATGCTTTTGTAAAGTTTCATGGACGCCGGTGTACACAGGATCAGGGTCTAGGGACTCTCTTAACCCCCCTCCCACCCACCCACATCCCCAGACACCCACGTGTCCCTCGACTCCCAGTTTGTCCTGTGATGGCTTCAGCTACCGTTTGTCATGTGTGAATAGGAGCGTGCACGCCTTTTCTGCTGCGTCCTTGGACTGCTAATAGCCCAGAAAATAAACGCATTTGCTTATTCACAGGGCCATTTCCATTCAGGAACTGCTAAGGGTGCTCTCATCACTACTTCTTCTTTATCAAAGCATCAGTTTCCCACATACTTGTTAGATCACCTTGACCATCCAGAGGCAGGAGTCTGTTTTTGGACGGCTTTTATGTTGATATTGATCAGCGGGGCTTTTTCCCATCGATCCCTGCGCTGCACTACCACTTTTGATAGATTGATTGGCAGCCTGAAGCAAGAGACCAATTTGTCAGGGAGCAGTGGACCTTGTCAGAGAAGAACACCGTTAGGCCCTAATCATAGATGCCCTGCGGTCCCAGGGGCTGCTGGGTATGGAGGCTGTGTCGGCATTGTGCTGTGGATTCACATCTGGTTGGTGCTGCATGTGAATTTATAAAAGTGACCTTTTTTTTTGCTCCTGATTGCCTCGTGGGTTTAGCATTTCTAACGAAAGTCCATCTTAAAATGGAGCTTACAGGCGATTTCACCAAGGTGCCTTTCTCTTTGCTTTTATTTTTAATCTCATGATAGGTAGGTTGATGACAGCCAAATAAACATGTTTGCAGTTGTTTTGGGTTTTTTTTCCCCCGTCCCTTTTTGTAGCGCCAGGGTTATATCCTCCACATGGCTGGGATTCAGCTGCTGCACATGATGATTTGTGCCCCCAGTAATTATACCTTCCTTGTGCTGGGAGAGAGAAAGAGAGTAGGGAGGGGAAAAAAAAAAAAAAAGATCTGTTGTTATTCTTAAATCCCCACTCGATGCTGGCTTAATCATTGTCTGGCTTGTCTTTGCAATGGCTGTAATTGAAACATTAGCTGTTCGGGTCTATATACAGGATGTGGGCGGACTGCTTTGCGTCCTGTGGATGGATTTTAATCATAAGCCTCCATCACAAGCCGATGCTGCTTCTGTGCACTTCCTTTCTTTCTTTTTTTTTGCCTCTTTCCAGTTCTTTTGCATTTCCTTTTCTGATGCCGCCATGGAAACATCTGATCCATTAGCTGATGCCATTGACGGTCTTTTACACGATCTCCGCAGCCAGAGACCCGTGTGTTCACCGGTAACTCTGCTGTCGACTTGATACCTGCCATGTACTTCGCAGCGTTTTCCAGCTCCAGTCCCGGGCTTGGATACAAGCACCCAAACGGAAGCATTTACTCAAACATATTGACCGCTTTTCATGAATTTTTCATCGGCTGCTCAAGGCGATGGGTTGCCAGATGACTGGGTTGAGAGGGAGAGCCGCCCATTCGATGCTGCCCCCACATCTCACCCCACCGCCCCTCTCGAGGCTAACGCCGCATTTTAAAAGGTTATCTCGCTGAACCTTTTAAACACCTGAGTGATGGCGTACTTTTGAGGGCCTCCACACCTCTCTGTCAACGCTGACTCACTTGTTAGACCCCGGATCCAAACCTGCATTTGACTGCGTTGACCTTGACAACACTTATTTTTACTCTGCTTTGTGCTTTTCAGGCTCTACCGTTTAGTCTTGAATCTATGTGTCATTTAGATATTAGTTTCTGTAAAAATACCAAACTTTGATATCGAGTCAAATGGAAGAGCAAGTCTTTATCTTTGATGCACCAGATACTGGAGTATTAATCAGCTATACTAAAGGGAAGTTTCTACTTGCAGGAGTCTGGGGTAAAACCTCGGAGGCAGGAATTGCAACAGAGCCGACTTCCTCCTCCATCCCTTCAGCTGGTGTCTATCATTTTTTATGGTGACGGACCCGGCGGGATCCACTAACTAAGCAAACTAACTCCACACCACTTGATGGCGGTATAGCACCAAGTGTGCTGTTTACTAATGCTTTACATAAATAAAGAGGAAAAAGAAAAGAAATAAAACAAACTGGAAGGAGCTGAGATGGATTGGATAGGTGCAAACAGCGGTCCGAGGGTGGCGATGAACGAGAAGACAGCTCAAACACGGAGACAGCTAAAGAATGCCATTTCCTGCTTACATCAACATCGAGTTAGCACCAAGTCAACAGCAACCTGACGCTCAAGTCCCTAACCCACGTTTCTGCCTTCTTTTTTCCAGGCCAGTTTTTGATGAACTAATGCTTGTTGAGGAGTTTTTATTCCTGTAATACTAATATTAGTAGTTAACGTCAGTTATTATCTAACATAATTTCAGTTTCACTCCATTGGCTACATACAGTATGAATTAAACTCAAAAGTTTTTAAGAGTCTTAACTGCCCCCCAAGGTGATAATGAGGACAATATTGGATCCAAATGTATTAAACAAAGAAGTGACTTTGTTTTTCAAGGTTGTTTTAAGTTTCATATTTTAATGTTGTTGGAGGTTTTTATGTCTTAACTTGGATGCGGTACGTTTTATGTCTAGCTCTTCATCTGTGTTTTTCTCCACAGGACCTGAGGGAGGTCTGGCTCCACTACCCACCACACCCCCTGCAGGTTGGTCCAGATGTGTTTTATTATTGATGTTTATTTTGTCTGTTGCCTTTCATTAGTGCTCATCTCTTACTCAAGACACAAAATCAGTCTTGAATCCTTGAAGCTTTCCAGCCCATGTTGTTGTTGTTGTTATTGTTGTTTTTTTAAATGTGTATTTGTAACAGAGCTGGGCAAGCTTTTAGTTAATTTGCCCGAGGCTAGCGTGGTTCTTTAAAACTGTCGTAAGGTCCCCAGTAGTCTTCCATCAGCCTCACCACGCTCTCCGTTTTGGTCCAGGCCCTAATCCGGCTTTTCCCGTTACTCATTCGCTCCTCTTCTTGCAGCATCATCCTCCCTTTCTCCCATCATTTTCCTTTTTTATTTATTTATTTTTTCTTCCCTGTCTGCTGTTCTTCGCGTTGCACGATCGGCCCAGAAACACTGAACATGTCAGCAGCGTTTGTTTAAAATTAGGATTTGGAAGAAGAGATCAAAAGATGCCCTAACGGGATTACAGTCCTGGATCACATGGGGGCCCTCGGGGGACCGGCAGGAACCCCTCTCTCTGAAGTGTTTCTTTTGCGTCTCATCTTTGAGTACTTTATTGTCACGATCGTGTCGGCTTCCTGTTCGTGCACATCTGGGTCTCTCACTTCCTCACCCCTCCATTCGGCGTCACCACAGATGGAGACCAGAGGTTTGTGTTGAAGGGGGCAGGGGGTTATCTTCCCGGGGCAGCGTAAGCAGGTCTAAGCCCCACCCCCCTCCTACCAGTGTGGGGTGGGTGGGGGGGATACCTGTTGAGCTATCGCACGGTAGCTTGACAGCTTGGTGACCTTTTCGCTCGAGATGATATAATCGTAGCCGCTTCCCGAAAGAGGAAAAAAAAAAAAAAAAAAAGCATCTTCCACATCATCGTGTCTTTATTCTCTAATTGGCGAATTCCCCCGAAGAGTTTGTGCGGCATTCTTGAAATTATAGCTGAAAGGTAACAACGTGTAACCTAATTCCCTTCCCCTCCAAGATTAGGATGAAGAAACGGAGGTGAAAGAGGAGCAACCCTAATGAGGTTTGAGCTGACGGCGATGGCAGCTCGCCACGCCGTGTGTAATTACGCGTACACAAATCTCTGGCATGCAGGCGTGCTTTAGCTTCACCGCCGACGAGCCCTGCAGAGGGATGTGCTGTACACGCACCTCTCGGTGTATTTCATGTTTACTTTTTTTTTTTTTTTTTTTTTTGTTACTCTGGCGCATCATCATCCCCCCCTTCACCCCCAACTCTCCAGGATAATTTACCAGAACGTCATTTATGTCGAGAGTGAATTACAAAATTTCTCCTTTGGTTTATCGGGGAGGTACATGAGCGTCGAGCTTTTTGGGCCTCGGCTCTGATTCTGCTCTCGACTGAGCTGAAAGTGGTACTTTGAAGCCGTTTCAAACATTTTTATTTATTTATATTTCCATGCCTTCTGTTGTTTTTTTTTTTTTTTTTCTTTAATTCCCCCCTCCTTTTCCCGTTTGAAGCCTTGCTGCCGGCCATTCCCCCCCGAAGGACGGCTAGCGCCTGTGAGTGCTGAACTCGTCAGATGTCGTTAGTTGTAATGCATGACATTTAAGCGTCTGTCGTTAATTAACGGCGAGGGAAAAGAGAGAGAGAGAGGCGGGAATGAAATGTTTCTGAGGACGTACTTGGAAGACGGAACCATGACATTACCGGCAGCGCTCCAATTAAAAACACTGAGTTTGGAAGTACGTCTTTGCTCTGGCTTGACATGGGAGACTTTGAAAAATAAATAAATAAAAAAAGCTGTTTGTCATTGCTTCACGAGAACACAAAGAAACCGCTGGGGAAGTGGAAATAAGTGGCCATCTTCCCTTTGGAGAACCGTAAATGTGGTGTTTTCTTCTTACTTTGGGGAATTATCCAGCGAGAGTGGACCAACAAGATCAGTTGAACGTCCACAAAAAATTACAACGTTTTTATCTTCTGAGGAGAAGACGGCGTGGTCAAGCTCACACTTGCACCAGTTAAGTGACTCCAGCAGATGAAGACCATCTCTGGATTCAACAAACACTCCGGCACTTATCTCCTCTGTATTTTACTACTTCCTGTAATGAGAGCAGTCATCATGTTGCGGTTATTTTGCACAACCCACCGACCTTTGAACTCACCTAACTCTTGAGCTAATGTTAATTTTTTTTATGCACACAAAAATCATTCTTTTAAAAGTCATCCTTCTTATAAACAATCTGCTTAAGATCATTAGCTTGTTCTGGGATGGAGTAAAACCTATGCAAGACTGTAGGATTTACTTAACTCAACTTTGTTCATCAACTTTTTTTGTGTGTGATTTAAGGATGCTTGTAGTAATTTCCTTTGGTTTTGACAGTCATCAGGTAAAGTGTCAGCAGTTGTGAACAAAATGAAAAGGCTTGTAGATGCTGACCAGGCTCGAGGGCTTCAACATGCTCCGCCTCCCTTCTCCTGGACGAAGCCCCTCCCCCTAATAATTAAAGACATAAACAAGAGGAGAAAAATCATTGACCCTCGTCCTTTAGCTTGAGAAACTTTAGATATCAATGTTTTGACAACTTCTTTCAGCTTTTCCTTTTAGTGGGTCAGCAGATCAGCTCACCTGTTTCTAACCTTTATCCAGTGGATATGTCTTGCAGCAGATATTTTCATATGGTGCATTAATGTGAGATGTGTGTCCTCCTAGATAGTCTAATCTCACATATTTTATTAATGTCTAACTTCCTAATTCTGCCTAGGAGGACTAAACGACCAATGTGAAACACAAAAATACAAGACTGACAGAAAGACTAGATAGTGATGGGTGCGGTGTGTGTAGTGTGGTGATCACTGTTGTTTGTGTGTGTGTGTGTTTGAGAGAGAGAAAAGGGAATGAGTGCAAGTCCACACACATCCCATCTTCCTAACAACCAGCCTCTTTCACCGCATCTTCTCCCCCCGCCTGGAAGCTCCACCCCCACCATGTCGTTCACGCCGTCTTCTTCCCCATCCAGGTGCAGGAGCCTCAGACGGACAGACAGCTGATCGAGACGTCTCCAGTCCTCCAGAAACTCACCAGCTTCGAGGAGTCCATCGGCGTTTTGTTCACGCACGTGCGCCTGCTGGCCCGAGCGTTCACCTTGAGGACCGTGGGCTTCAACCACCTGACCCTGTGAGTGCAGGCGCCGCCGTTTTTTTCCCGTTAATTAAGATGCAAAGTGAGCCGGTAGTTGGCCAGATGTGATTTGCGAGGATGCAGAAGATGTAGCTCATCTGTTCTGTGTTGTTTTTTTGTTTTTTTTTTCCCCTCAGAGGTGATGAAGCATGATGTATTATATTGTATAATGTGATCTGAGATGCTGGGAGTTTTCTATGTGGAGCGTTTTAAATGGTTGTATCTGTCATGGTTGCGGCAGCCTCCTCCTCCTCCTACTTCGTCGTTATGTTTCCCCCCCTGCGGCGTATACATGCTCCTGCACTCTGGATAACAAACGACATCTTGAATGTCATGTTCAAAGTATCTTTTGTGATAGATGCCTTCTTTCTGTTTTCTTTTTCTTTTTTGGCCCGGTGCCTAATCCTGGGATTTTTCAGAGATCGGAGCGAATCTCAAGTTCACGTGCATCTGCAAG
>JAOWBL010000013.1:13494374-13510993 GCA_028564865.1 Zenarchopterus dispar
TTCTTTTTTGGCCCGGTGCCTAATCCTGGGATTTTTCAGAGATCGGAGCGAATCTCAAGTTCACGTGCATCTGCAAGGCCTTAACCCCACTGCCCCATGGGAAATGCATTTTTGATTGACTGAAGGTTTTAGATTTCTTTTTTATTCAGCACCGTCATCTATCTTTTATTTGAAAGTCGTTTTTTTTTTCTCCTTTCCTTCCATCTTGCTTCATTTTTTTTACATAATTTATTCTTTTTAATGCAGATTTCATCTGATCTTGCGAAGGAGATATTTCAAAAAGAGTCACTGCCATTTGAAAAACAACAACCTCCTCACTTTATTGAGGGACATCTGGACCTTCAGATGTGGACCTCCTTGAGGCCTCCCCATCTTCCTGTCCATCTAATTTCCCATCATGCAGCTGGCTCAAAGCTGAAGCGCCTGTTTTAAAAAAGACGCATCCTGCTGATGAGGGAGATGGATCAGAGTCCTCCAAACCATAAAAAGGGAGCTTTCTGTTTTATATCCATGAGTTTTGATCAAAACAGGCCACAAATATTTCATTAATACCTCAGGAACAACTTCAGTAATATTCCTCTTTTAATTGCAGTATTTTGATGCTCTAGTGTTTTGGGGGTTTTTTTCCTCCTTCTTCTTCCCTCCCCGTGTTTGCTTCTGTTATGACATTTGTTCAATAGTCGGTAAAAGTTTCAAACTTCTGCAGCGATGGCTTGAAATTGATTGGAGGGAGAGCGGTCCGGTCCGTCGGTAACAAACAGGTCATTGTTGTCTTGCTGCCCTCATTTACTCCCAGAATTCAAGTTTAAAAAGATTGCAATTTTCATAACCAGTGCTTCCGCTAATGAGACTGTTCACTCCAATTTGAGGGGTTCCTGATTTTGACTGTAAGAGGGTTATTTGCAATTGAAGCTTAACTCTCTTTTGAGCTTTACAATTCCACACAATAGCGAGTCTGACAGCTAAAGCAAATTAGCCTTGGCAGCACACGTTTGATATCTTATTGGCATCCTGCACTCTGTAATTGCTTGCTTAGGTTTGCCACAAGGACGCCGCTCTCTCCGCGGATGTGTGTGTTTTTTATCATGAGCGATACACTCCCGTTCGAGCTCTAATCCATCACTTGAGTGACCATTTTCCACAGACTTGGGGGGGAGGGGGGTCAGTGAAGTTGAGTTGGAGGTCTAGAGGTCTTCGTCCTTCAGGGCTTTACTTTGTGAGCTTTTCAGAAACTAGAAAGCTCAGGTTCAGTGACGAAGTTGATGATTTGATTGGTAAATCCAGAATTAGGATGTCTGAGAACGTTGGAAGTTCCTCATGAAGAAGAATGTTTACCAAGGGTCTTGTGAAGAGAAAATGGTCCTCCTGGTCTGGTCGTCCCAGAGGTCAGTTTCCAGATAACTTTTTTTTTGGATTAACTGAAACCAGGAGATGGTGCTGGAGCTAGTTCAGAGCTGTTTCACGTTTGTAAGAAACTGTTTAATTTTCCATAAACACATATTTACAACAGTTAGCACTTGCAGCAAGAAGGTTTCTGGTTCAACTCCCGGCCCAGCAGGAGTCTTTCTGTGTGAAGTTTGCATGTTCTCCCCAGGTACTCTGGTTTCCTCCCACCGTCCAAAAACATGTACATTAGATTGATTGACAACTCGAAATTGCCTGTAGGTGTGAGTGTGCTTGTCTAAGTACATGGTGACCTGTCCAGGTGTACCCGGGCCTGTCACCTGTAATGAGCTGGGATTGGTTCCAGCAGACCCCCGTGACCCAGTACATGGATTCAGCGGGTCTAGAAAATGGATGGATGGACATATTTACATCATGACATCTCTTTAATGTTGTTTGGACCTTTTTTTTTTTTTTAACTGAGTCTAAGGTTGTTTTAACTACTAAGTCCGCTGAACTTGACTTGATTGGGGTTGGAACGGTTATCAGGTCTGAGTTTGCTTTCATACTGTTCTTTGTAAAACAAACCAAACCTCTTGATTAGTTTACTAGAGATCATAAAGGTTGCACTTTATATTCCCCTGTTCATCTTGGCGCTGTGGTGAACATTACTGATGGAGAAGACAGGAAAAAGAAGAAGAAGATGAAACCTCTCATCCGTTTCCATTTTCTTGCGTTGTAGTCCACTTCCTGTATCTGGCTCACCTGAAGTGGACCGAGTCCTTCGTTTTCAGGAGGCGCCGAGTCCACTTCTTTGATCTTCATCAAAGTTTGATTGCACATTCACACCTCCCCAAAGGAACCGGACTGTACGAGTAAACGATCCAAAATTTAAACTGGTGTGAATGCACCCGACATTTGCTAAGAGGACCCAGATTACAGTGTTGATCCTTCCCAGCATGCATTATAAAGGTCGTCTTGACAACAGATGAACACAAAGCCACAAATAGGATTTATTCCTGCCATTTTTACTGAGATCCATAAACTCCAGCAGGGAATTTTGAAACACTACGATACTCCCAAACAACTCCAAAATATTCTTCTACATTCACGTTGTGTCAGTACGTCCTTGTTGTCCACTTCCTGTGACTGTGGGAAGTGAGGCTAGCTTTATCGGACCGGGTTGTTGGATTCATCCTCCTATCAAACTCCGCCGTGACGCTGGTGTTTTGGCATCCAGGACCGGTAATCTGGAACAGAACCTGAAGTACTACGTTTGATCTTCAGTGATGGAGAAGCAACTCTTGGTAACTTGTAGCAGTTTTAAGGAAAATATAAAAGTTATTTATCTCGATGTGAGTAGTTTTTTTTTTTTTCCAAAGTCTGACCTGCTGATACCGATTTTGACCAATTCCAGTTTTCTTTCTTATAATTATAAACAACTGCAAATTAAAAGTGAATGAACAATTTAAGATATCAGAGGCTGCAAATGTCTTCCACTTTTTGTCCTTTTAGACCTTTATTTACTTGATTAAACCAATTTATTATTTACATTTTCATTAAAAATGATCAGCTGGTGTCAACAACCAATATTATTGGCTAATTGTTTAGAAAATATTATAAAATAATTGATTATAGTTCTTCCATCTCTTAACATCAGGACATCATGCCGATTGAATTGTTTTAGTTTCATTTAATTTTATTTCTACATATCCTCGAGCAAAAACGGAAAAAACTGCTGTATTTTCAGGGCAATTTATGTTCATTAGCTCTTTAGCCGCCGAAGGCAGGTTGACCTAAATAGAGACGCCTGACTTGAGAGCTGGAGCTGAGCGGTGGCTGCCCACGAGGACCAAAGGTTACCCCCAAGTAGGTCGCTCTGTCATGATCGAGCGAAGAAGGAGGTCGTACAACCGAAAGAAATGTCAGACAATAAGGAAGAGCAGGGATGTGAAAATGGAGCCCGGGCTGGCCTTTGGCCCGCCACTTGGAGAAGAAATAGAGGACAAGCCGACCTAGATGAAGAGGGTGGGAGAAGTGAGGAGGGGAACCGATCCGTCAGGAGTGGAGAACTGAGTCCTCCAGGTGCCCACTTCCCACGGCGACGGAGAAAAGATCCCTCCCTCCCTCTCTCCCCGAGCTCGGCGTTTATGTTTTAATAAATGGAGTAAATCAGTAAATATGTACCTGACAGCTTCAGGGTTGAGTCGTGGCGATATTCTGACCCCACTCCCACTGTGACCCTAGTGAAACCGCAGTGCATGTTGGGGGTCCAAGGAGAGGCGAGTTTGAAACCCTGGGTGATCCTCGAACCACCATTTTCTCTCCGTATGATCTAAATCATTAACCTGTATTTCTATTATCGTTCACGAAGACATAAATAAATGGTTCTATCGTCTTTTTTCAAAGTAAGGTGACATGATTTTATAATTATTATAATTTAATTAACATGATACGGCCATTTCTTCACTTTTAATCGATAATATTTACAAAAAGACTCAATTCAAATGCTGTCGCGGTAGACACTTCACCAAAGCTAGATCCCTACGCCTATGTCTTCATAACGACCTTGTCACCGCTACCAGTTAAAGTACCGTATATACTCGCTCATAAGTCGAGTGTGGTTTTTTGGACATAAAGAGATATCAACTTGCGTTAATTCAGTGAACTAAAGCAGATTCAACAAAACTTACATTTTCTGCGATGGTGATTGTGAAACTATGCAATTATCGGGCTAATTATCGTCTGAGATGTCATTCTGTACCGTTGTCCAATAATTGTATGTTTATACAGGAAGTAGCATGTGAAGCAGGTTTATATCTAATGCTTTGACTAATAAACACGGTTCCGGTCGTCTGCTGTCGTAAGGGTGTCGATTGATCACTACTGTGTCTTGGTACACCATCAATTTTTGTGTTATTGTTGTTGTTGCGAGAGTAGATGATAGCGACCAAGTTCGCTGGGACTAATTGTAAAGGAATACCTTATATAATTATAGTGTCGGATAATTAGCGCGTAGCTTGTCGGATAATTGCTTTAAAAACACAAAGGTAACAAAACAAAAACAACATTTTTTTGAGTTTATTGATTATCAAAGTTGTTTGTTGCTATTAACCACTAGAGAAGTTAAATTGTCGATGTATTAACGTACTTCAGCCGACTTTAAACACCAAAAAAATGAACGTCTTAGACTGACCTGCTCATAAGTCGCATGCACTTTTTGAGACCGATTTTCTGGGGAAAAAAATCTCGACTTATGAGCGAGTATATACGGTAGATGCAAGAATTCATGTTGAGAAAACGGAAACGTGTTGGCAGGAATGTTTTGACCACATTGCGAAAGTTTTAAAGATGTGAAGGATGCTCCCTGTAAAGGGACTGCCGGAAAATCGCAAAGAAGATACGACAGGGAGAGTGATTTTAATTGATGATGAAAAAATAACAATAAACAGTAGTTTAATAACACATAAGTTCATTTATACAAACAACATGAATGAGGAACCAGAGATCTTATATACCGCATTTTCCGGACTATAGAGCGCACTGGACTATAAGCTGCACCCACCCGCAAAAACTAACTTCTTCTTCTTTACATGGACCTGTCTGTCTCGTTTTTGCACCTCCTGCGCCCCCTGATGGCCGTTAGCGAAGAAAAATCTATAGATAAGCCGCGTCGTTGTATAAGCCGCGGGGTTCAAAGCGTGGGAAAAAAAGTAGCGGCTTATAATCCAGAATTTATGGTACATAACGTTAATGGACAGGATTAGCGGTCACAGGTGTTTAATTTTATCTATAATTAAGAACTTCACGAATGTTTCAAAGAAATGGACTGAAATGGGCAAAAACTTAGACATTTTGGGCGAAAATATAGAAAAATTCCTATTTTTCAATGATAGAGTTTAAAATTGACTTTTGGCAGCCGAAAACCGATCGCTGCTTATCCGAGTTCACGCAATAACGTAATTCTGTAATTCCCTCAACTTGCTCTTTGGAGAAAAGATGAAGAAGTTCAGTAAATTAAGTGACAATAAATCCAAGTAAAACCGTCTTTTAATTACACGACAAACCAATACGGCCATTAAAATAGTCGATGTCAAGAACATGGACTTCGGCCGCTCGCTTCCCAAACAACTTCTTGAACAAAAGTGCTCAAATGAAACGAGAACGTTATTTTTCGAGGATGGAAATGTTTTTTTTTTTTCTTTTTTTTGTAAAATGTGGAGTGCTGCCATATTTCCGAGCGGACAGCCTCCTCAGAGGGCTTTTAAAGGCATTTTAGATCAAAGTCAAAGGCGAATAAAGACCTCAACTCCACACTTTGCTTCAATTTCCCCACCTTGCCGAGGCTTTGTGCCTCTGCTGTTGAAGTGAACGAGGGATGGCTCTTGGAGAAATGCAGCTTTCTGTTTTTTTTATCCATCTTCTTCCCTTCTCTCATTTCTTTTCACGCCATCACTTCCCGTTTCCTGCTTCTGCCTTCTTTTTATGTCAAATTATCTCGAGACACACCTTTTTTAATCTTCTTCTACTCTGTAAGCTTTTCCTCATTTTCTGTTCTGATTGGTCGAATTTTTTATTTTTATTTTTTTATTTTTTATTTTTTAAGACGGTCTACAGGAACTCGGTTCTTCACGCTCTCGTAAGCCCTCTCAGGAAGAAGTTCTCTGGTTATTTCTGATGTGGGAGTGGGAATCTGGAAGTGTCGCTTGGCGCTCCTAATGAAGCTCTCTGCAGGACCTGAGGGACTCGGTGGAGGAATAAACTCGATGTTCCGAGTTCTTATTAATCCCGAGCCAACACTCGAGCTCTTGTGGAGCCCTTTGATGAAACGGTGAAGATCCACATCTTCGTTTTTCTTCTGGGAGCCACTCACTCAATCACATCACAAAACAACACTTTTCTAGACTTTAAATAGATGAAAACTGCAATCATTTTACAGGGTAACTAATTATATATTTTTAAAATGAACATTTTCTTGTATTGATTTACTTTAATCGATTTAGGAGTATTGGTTTCGGAAAAACACTAAATCCAAAGGTCGTGAAGGGGTTAAATGTCTTAACTTGACTCTTGGTAATTCAATTTGTTTGTGCTTGAATTTAAAGAAAAATATTTATTTATTATTGAGAAATAACTATTGGTGATTGAAAACACGCCTTAATATCGTCATGTGACTCATCATCTTTGGGATGTTTTTTGTTTCTTTCACATGCAAATTCACGTGACCACATCCGTGGTCACGGGATCACGTGATCACATGATCACAGACGGTCACGGAAAAGTGATCCATCTTTCTGCCTGACAGATCAGGGTTTTATTAAGATATACCTCTCCTAAAGATTTTCAGGTGGGGAAAAAACAGGATTCACATTACAAATTTGTATTACCTGAAATAAAGTAAGGTAATTTCTTTTTTTTTATATATATACTTTTGAATTTTTTTTCTGATTTGATTTGATATCGTATCAAAGAAACAGAATGATTCTGGGCTGATTTTCTGAACCAGTCTTTTCATCTCTTTGACGAGATAAAATGTCCTTCGACTTTTTGGGAACAATCAGAACATTTTTAGAGCAAAAACAAAAACTTTACCTGCCAACAGATTTAAAAAAAAAAAAAAAAAGTTGGTGAAAATCCACCAGCAAACTTTTGACTTTACCGTCCAGCCCGACCCAGTCCCGTCTTTGACGTGGTTCCGGTCTCGCTCCACCGTCTGATACTGGGAGGGGGAATTACTACACATCCGCTGCCTTTAACTGACGGGCAGAAAACAGGAGCTGATGTGCAGCACCTCGGTGCTCCCATCAGCTTCCTCCAGGAACTGTTTCAAGATGGTCTCTGAACTCGTAGTTGCTGCTTGTTGACAGGTAGTTTTTTGGATTTTTTTTTTTTTTTTTGTTACAAATGGTTCTTTTATATTTTTGTTTCCGAGTATTTTCTTCTTAAGAGCTGCTTATCCTGGAGTTGTCACACTTCCTGTCAGTGCAGCAGCTCCCAGAGGCCGAGCATGAAATGCACGTCAGTCGACTCCTGTGTTTCTGGTAAAGGACTAAAAGCCCGGTAGATTTGTCGAGAGAGAGCGCGCCGTGTCTTTTATGCACCGTCGGCCTGCAGCTGACTGACCTCGAATGAAATATTACAGGTTCCTGATCTCGAGTCCTTCCTTCTCTAGTTAGCTCTTGGTGTTTTTGTCCAGGGGCCACAACCAGAGGATGGAGTTCCTGGGAGACTCCATCATGCAGCTGGTAGCCACCGAATACCTCTTCATCCACTTCCCGGACCACCATGAAGGACACTTGACAGTAAGTTTGAACAACGAGCAGTCAGGTGTTGAAGTTGGCACGCCCTCTTTTTATTCAGCATTTTTGTCTAGAAAATCCATACTGGGTCTTTGAATCAAACAAAAAAAAAATTTGTTTTTAAGACCTAAAAACCCTTATTTTTTAGCCATTCTGATGTAGATTTGTCCTTTGGATAAATACCTGGATCTAAGAGCTAGTTTTGATGAAGCTTTAGGTGGAAGACTGATGTTAGAATACTCTCATATGCAGAAGTCAACTCCAAGACAAATCCCCGATCATTACCGCTCCACCGCCATGCTTGACAGTAGATATGAGATGTTTTTATCAAATATGACGGAACGGATTAAAGCCTCGTATGAGACTCGAAGTGGAAATGGAAAATAAAACGAGACCAAACACGAGTAAAGGTTAGACTGGGAGTGTCCAAAGTTGGTCCCAGAGGGGCAGAGTCCTGCAGGTTTTAGATGGACCGGAATAGGACACCCCTGGGTTAGACAGTGGACTAAATCCAGTTTAGCATGCTCACCTGTAGGGGGCCTCGGTGAGTAAAAATGTACAAAAGTTCTCTTTCACGGGACATGGTGGTCTTATAACCAGCACCAGTTGCTTCTCTAAGACCACTGCTTATGTTAACAGTACCAGTTGCCCACGATTTCTTTATATTTTTTTTAAATTTACCTCATTTTTGCTATATAAATAATAGCAGAGTGAAAAAGGCCACCAGTAAGAACCACTATGACCACTATGTTCTTATTTGAAGCTTTGAAGATCTAGGAAAAATAGTTAAAATTATTTTTTCAGTATGAAACTTCTTCTGCTTGCCTTAATTAGTGTAATCAGCGTATAATTTCAGACATCTTTTGGATAATTAAACGTGCACCGGGTTAAACTGACCCGGGAACACCATTGCTGTTCCTGACAAATGAACATACCAGGAGGGTTAAACTAATCTATTCTGTTGTCAACAGAAAAGTTTAAATGTTTTTTTTATAAAAACAAAAAGACTTTAAAATCACATGAGCTAATTTTTTTATTATGTCACAAATACTCAAACTGGAAAATTGTGCAATTTCATGGACAAAATGAGCTCTATTTAAATTTGATGCCCACTGCAGGTCCCAAAAGTGGTTTTCAATAATAATAATAAAAAAACACATCTTTTGTGAGGTCTCTTTTTCTTCGCAGGCTTGAAAAGCGCATGACGCGGCCACAAAAGCAAATAATCACGCTTCGAATGCCCGTTTCGTGACTCTGTCAAACGTCACGGCGAGTCTCGTCCTTTCACTTCGGCGCCGGAGTTCTCTCGCTTCTCTCCGGGAGGCCCCGGCCGCTCAAAAACCCGAAGGAAAGCTTAAAAAAAAAAAAAAATTTAAAAAAGAGCAGATATTTCCTGTTTGATGGAAGCCGTGACGTCACCAGAATAAAAGCTTCCAGCGAGCTTTCATTGAGAGACTGAAAGGTCCAGCATTCCCAAGAGCCAAAATGGAGCACATCTGAAATGGATTTCAGATTAGGGAGGAAAAGTGCCCATTCAACTAGTAGTTAGTGTGTATTTGTGCGACTGCAGTTGTGTGGACGCTTTAAAGGAGGGCATCTTGCAGCGAGACGGATTCGTTCTGTCATATTTCGTTCCATTTGCTGTTTTCTGCATCTTTGTTGCTATATTTAACATGTTTGTGTTTTCCTTTTAGACATAAATGTACTTCAACCAGTCGAACATCTTGCCATCGCTCTGCTACCAGTCACGATGTAATATTTAACAGACTGATGTGAAATCTCGCTGAAACATTTTCTCTTCGTGGTTTTGATGAATTATTCCAAGTTCTGCTCCATTTGGATGTTTTTTGATGTTTATTTCCATGTGTGGTGTTTTTTTGTTTTGTCCTTCACACCTTATGTACCATCCCTCTGTTTGTTTGTTTGTTTGTCCACAGCTCCTCCGCAGCTCGCTAGTAAACAACCGCACGCAGGCCAAGGTGGCCGAGGAGCTGGGGATGCAGGAGTTCGCCATCACCAACGACAAAACCAAGCGGCCCGTCGCTCTCCGGACCAAGACGCTGGCTGACTTACTGGAGTGTACGTCCACAGTTCTTACATCTCCAAGAGTATATCAGGGCTAGAAAACTGTGCAGGATCTATCCAACCATTAACTTCTGCTCAGACTAAGCAAAGACCCACAGACCTCCGTCTGTCCCTGACCACACCTCCTCCAGCTCTTCTGAGGGACCATGGGGGACCTCATCAGAGGGAGGTTGAAGGTGATACCAGGCAATGCTGTTCCAGGGAATACTGATCCTAAAAGGGCCTGGGCAGCTCCCAGAAGGGGTTCCTATTAGTGGGGGTCCAGGCGGGAACTATAACAGGACCTTCATCGTAGTGTAGGACCCGGTAGGATCCACTGGCCTCTCATAAACATGGAGTAAATGAAGGTGTGGTAACTGTTCAAAAAAAAGTCAGAAACATCTTTGAAATAGTTATTACCTTCATGAGCTGTTGTGAGTCCAGCAGTGACGTCTTCACCGCTCTTGGAAGTATCTTTAGGAACAATCTGTGGCCTGGAAGGTTATCTAAAGCATCATAAAAGTGCTGATTGAATATACAGCCAACATATACTTCTGAGCAGTGGTTTGTCCAGCCTCGCCTTTGATTACACGAGTAGAAAAATAAGATCAATAACAGTAAAATCCAGAGTACTGTTCTCCGGGGAAGCAGTGATGAGTAGCCTTTGCCTAGCAGTTACACTTCAAATCTGTTTTGGTGGATAAAGTATACGGAGCCAGGAAGAGGTAATTTCACTTGATTTAAAACTTTGTGGCCTGGATTAACTTTATCTCCTTTATAAAGTGTAAGCAGTGGTCTTGTCAGAGTGAGGTTGTAAGGTGATCCCAGGCAATGCTATTCCAGGGAATACTGATCCTAAAGGGCCTGGGACTATAATCGGACTGTAACAGGACCTTCATCGCAGTCTAGGACCTGGTAGGATCCACTGGACTCTCATAAACACAGAGAAGATTCGAAAAGTTTTCTGGAACGATGAAATTGACATGGATGCAGCTGCTGTGTGGCGCTCAACAAGAAACAAAGACGAACACGAAAAAAAAGGCATGGCGTTGGCTCGGTTTTGACTGGGCAAGCTCTTGCCAGGAGATGATGTTCTGGCCTCTCAACATTGTGTTGGTGGTTGTCTTTGTTTCTTGTTGAGTGCCACACAGCATGTCGACTTCATCGTTCCAGAAAACTTTTCATATTTACTCTGTGTTTTTGAGAGTCCAGTGGATCCTACCAGGTCCTAGACTGCGATGAAGGTCCTGTTATAGTTCCCGCCTCCTTAGTTTCAACCTGGAACCCCTTCTAGAAGATGCCCAGGCCCTGAATGTAGCTGCTAGACAAAGCTACTCATCATCGAGATTGAGATAATTCCCTCGCTCGAGCAAGGAAATGATCTCAATCCCTTAGAAACTCTCCAAAAACAAGAACGTTGAGAAACTTCAAAACCAAGACCTCCAAAGCACGCAAACGCCTCATGGCTGCAGACTAAACAATAACAGACACAACGGTGGTCAAATAACTCTGCGGGGGTCACTCGATGATTGGATGGTGTTTTTAAAATGTCACTTAAATGTCACTTCCATAAGTGAAATTTAATTGTTTTCTGTCCACGTGTCCAAGAGATTTTCAGCTAATATAACAAGTGTTGTCGAATATAAAAACAGCTTTAACCAATAAAACCAAAAACACTTCTTAAAATGATCATCTGTTCAGCCTTTAAGTCACAGATGGTTTAAACGCAATTGGAAATTAAGAAGAAAAAAAAAACGCCCTACAAAGAGCTGATGTGGGAAAGACGAAATAACAACCCTTCCTGCGGGATTTAGAAACGAAAGCATCTTAAAGTGACGGTATATGTTCGAGGCGCCCTTGGCAAAGGTGATTTCCTCTTCTGAGATGGCAGCATGATCATAGAAAGTTATATTTAAATTTTAGAGCAACATATGCTGCCTTCAAGATAACATCTTTTGTGTTTATGAACAAGGAGACTTTAAAAAAAACATTACGAACAAATGGGAAGATTTTCTGGGGGGGGGGGTCCCTTCATTACTTTCCCGACCTTTTCCGATTTTTGAATGGTAGATTTTGACCTCTGAGGTCCAGTATTGATTGGTCCCGTAATCCCCAAGGGATAAAATGTCTCCTTCAGTTCGGACTTTATGGCAGATCTTTTTTGATTTGATTTAAAAAAACAAAAAAAAAGAAAAATAGTTGAACCTGATTAATATCAAGAGAAAGAAAAGGCTCAAAGACGCAGAAGGAAGTGAACGAATTCGGACCTTCGACCGGTCCGCGACGACGGTATGAAAAGTGAAAAACAAATAAAGGAGAAGCGGCGCCGTTGGTGCTCCGGGTCAGCTTTCATTAGATGGGCCCCGATTCATGAATCACAAAACAACGCCGGGGCTTCGCATCGTTTGCTTTTCAAATTATCCCTCAAAGTTTAGGCCGGAGCAGAGTTGATGACCCGGGGGGAGGGGAGGGGCGGCGCCGCTGGAAATGAGCTTGCCCCGCGGCTACGCCGGGCCCTCGCGAAATATTACCTGCTATCACCAAGTGCGTGTCCCGTTGTCATGGTGACACGGATGAGGGGCCGCGGCAGCCCCATGCTTACGCTTTATCTTTTCGGTGACACCTGAACTCCGCGTGGCCCAGTACACCTGAGATTCCCCTCTCCGTTCCCGAGGTTTTATTTACCTGAAAAGCAGGAATAATCTAACCACCTTTTGTCGGTGTTTTATAAGTGCTCTCTCTTCTTCTTCTTCTCTCGTTGCAGCTTTCATCGCCGCTCTCTACATTGATAAAGACCTGGAGTACGTTCACACCTTCATGAACGTCTGTTTCTTCCCTCGGCTGAAGGTGAGCACCTATCGACGGCTGTTTTGCCGTCGGCGCCTGTGATCGGCGGGCATCGCGTAGACGAGGAGGGGGCGAGCTAGCGGCCGGCCGGGGCCCCCCGATCGATGCGGGTCCTCGAGTGGTGCTCGGCTCTTGAACGCCGCTATTTTACTCGTCTTGAACCGCCGATGTGTGAGTGGAGGGGCGTAAACGTCGCCCGCCGGTGTTTTCGCCATTGATCTGAGGTGGAATAAGTCAAGTGGGCTCTAGATGTGAGCGTGGAAGTCTTTTTTATCCTCAAGTGCCCGAGAAGAGACCTAAAACTGCCATTTTTTTTTTTTTTTTCCCTGCACTAATACAGCCGCTGGCTCACAATCAAACACACCCCACTCGCTTACCCACACAGCGTGGACCTCTCCTGGTGAAAACTGCTGCAGTGGTCTGATATGCCATGCTAATTGCTGTCTTGGTGCGCCTCTCCAGGGAGAATCCCCCCAGCTCTGGAGGAGCCGGGCTTTGCGTCACGGTCCCTGCAAAGAGAGCACCTCATTTCCACTTCCAAGAAATAAAAAAAAAAAATTTTTTTTATTTAAAAAAAAGTTGTGAAACAGCCTCGCAGAGCCTTCTGGAAACACAGCGCCGTGCACGCCGCTGCGCACGGTGCTGCTTCATCCAATTTAGATGGAAATAGAGAGTCTAAACCAGGGGACGTAAACACTTTCCCAGTGTTTCCCCCACACCGTGTGACCGTGGACTTCGTACCACAGCAGAACATCAGAATTTCTCCACTTCTGGGTAAAGAGAGCGTGGACTCCCCCCCATCTCTCCACCACCTCCACCTCCCCTACGGAGATGGGAAGGGTGGAGATGGAGGCTCGGGAGGCAGTAAAGCGAGAGCAGGGAAGCTGGAGCACTCTTTGTAGAAAATTAATAGGAGCAGACAGTTCTGGATTCGGAGTCGGCCTTTTTATGACGAGGCTGCTTCCCCGTTAATGGAAGAGCTTTTAGAAGTCCCTTTGGATAAGAGAAATGTATCAGGGCCGCACACCTGGGAGACTCCCGGGCACTCTTTATTTCTGGCCGGGGATTGGCTTTTGTCTTAAGTAGCCTGTGATTTGTCCTCGCCGCCAAGACGCAGATGGAAAAGCCCGTCTGAGAGAGAGCAAATAAGTGAGTCCGATAGGAGAGTGAAAGCGTGGAGATGGCGGGAATGAAATAAAAGCTCGAGCTCACTTCTTTTCTGTTTTATTTTATTTTATCCCCTCGTGTTTCAGATTTTTTTTTTTTTCCTAAAAACTGGCAAAGGAAAACAAAAAAATAAATAAAAATGTGTGTTTGTGTGTCGCAGGAGTTTATTCTGAACCAGGACTGGAACGACCCGAAGTCGCAGCTGCAGCAGTGCTGTTTGACCCTGAGAACGGAGGGCAAGGAGCCCGACATCCCCCTGTACAAGTAAGACCCGGGAGACCCGCCGGAGGCCGTCAGCGGTGTCCAGCACTCGTCCGCCGAGACCCCGGACACGATTCATAAACGAAAAAAAAACCTCCAACCGCTCCACAAAAATACACCGTCGCTGCATAAACCTAAAACAATGTTTTAAATGCTTAATGTTGAATTATTGGGCATTTTTTTCTTTAGATCAAGTACACCACCTTTTATATATATATATTTATATATATATATAAAGCACTTGCTCATGTCTAAAAACACAGAAGCAGATTAGAGCGAGTACTTGTCGACTTTGATGTGGTGATTGACAGGTAACATGAGAGCTGTCAGTCGACGCGATGAAACGAACTCGAAAACCAACTCAGGAGAATAATTCAGCATAAAAGTGGATCAAAACTTCCACGTCGGTTCCTCCAGCTCATCTGTGTCCAACATCTGGAGCTCGTACAAAAAAAAAAAAAACGCAAAGAGCCGAACTGCAGAAAACGTTCCTGGTACTTTTTTCTTTCAGCTGATAATAAAAATCTGTTATTGGGATAATAATCCATCTATCCACACAGGGAAGTCTTAAAAGTTTTATTTATGAATTTTGTACATTTTTTTAAATTTATACTTTATTTATTAGATCTGACTCAATCTGACTAAAAACGTCAGGGTTGATAAAGAATATTGATTTTTATGAGTAAATCCTGGTTTAAAAGAGTTCCAGCTGTCGTAAAGTCAGACGGGATCAAGTTTAAGTTTTAAAGATTAAACTGGTCTCAAAACGCTGCGTTTCAAGGACAGAAACAAAAACGGCAAATTCAACTACAACGAAGACAAATGAGCAACAAAAATCCATAATAAAAATGTTTGGAGAAAAAAAACATTTTTATTCCTGCAAGTCCTACAACATATGAAAATAATTTGGCATTATTAATATTATTATAAGTGGGTTTTTTTTTTTAATTTCCATGATAAATGGTGATTTCATATTTAATTTTCCCCAAAAAATAAACGTAAACTTGTATATGTAATTGCTTCTGCAGATTCTTCAAAATTTGTCAAATTGAAGACATTAAATAACTTTTTGCAGAAAATTATATTTTAAAGAAAAGCAGAATTAAAACTAGATGAAAAGCTCGACACCCAGGAGGAACCTTCACACGGGTTTGAGTTTCACCAGGGAACATTAGTCTGTCGCTCCGTCACTAGTGGAATTTTTTTTTTTCCTGCCAGGTTTTTAACAACATTCATTAAAGCATCATTTCTTAGGGACACGTTTTTTTAATGTCCTTTTGGAGGGAAAGTGGGCGGGGCCAGACTGAGATGGCAGAAGGACGTCGGGAGGAAGACCAAAGAGGAGGTTTATGGGCGTAGTGAAGGAGGATGGAGACGGGTGGAGGCAGGTGGTTCACCTGGAGGGAGCAGCTGAAAGGAAAAAAACATGATATCCATTTAAAATCACACAACAATAAAACATCTTAGTGGAAGTCATCGTTGAGTTTTGCTCGTTTAGAAAATCCGTCCTCCAGAGTCGATTTAACTCAGAATAAGTATTTAAATTCATTAGTTTAGTAAAACGTATCTCTGAACTTGCTTTCCTGTCTCGTTTTTATTTATTTATTTTTTTCTGAGCTAAAATCTGCTTAAATCCTTCAGATTGGCTGAAAAATCATAATTAAAGTTCAAAATTGTGAGATTTGGGTTTAAATGCAGTCTAAAAGGACTAAATGACGATAATTTCAAATTAGATGGAGTAAAAACACATTTTATATTTGATGTGACTTTATATTTCTGTTAAGAAATTCACTTAAATCTGGAATAAAATAAGAGAATGAATATTAGCTGATTATTTTTTAACCTTTAGTCTGGTGAAGGTTTCCGTCATGTTTAAATAAAGATAAAAAAGTGCAGATTTGACGTTCATTTCTCTTCCTACAAACTAAATAGTAAATGTACATCTTTTAAAACCCTTAAAATGAATTATTCAGCTGAAAATTGGAAAACTAACTCGGCCTCTGTAAAAGTGGATGTAACTTTATAAATAATTCTCCCGTCTTTCTAATATTTGGATTTCTACATCAGATAGATTCATCTTCTGCCTGAAAAAAGAAAAAAATAGTTTAAATTGACAGAATGCCCCACTTAAGAACTTTTCATCTTCTTTTTTTTTCTTTTTTCACACATTTTAACCTCTTTATCCCAGTAGTTTAACTGTTTGGTCATTTTTTTCAGCCATTTTTATTTATTTTATGGTCAGTCCTCATTTTAAGTGTTTTTGTCTCTTATTTTTGATTTCCGAGCTCTTCAGCGGGACTCAAACATGAGTGAGAAATAAAATGGCACAACCGTGATGTTTTATAGAGGCCATTTTCCCGCCGCCGGGCTCTGAACGTTATGAACGGCCGCCAAAAGGTCTCTGTTGTTGTGATAAATAAACGAGCCCACGGAGACCTCCCGTTTGGTTTTTAAAAAAATAAATTTAAAAAAAACAAGGAGCAAGTGTCACTTGATAGACTGCTTCTGAGAGCGGCCATGATGTGGTGCGTTTGTCACCATGGTAACAGGACAGTATTTCCTCAGAACAAAAGAAAACAAACAAACGGGGAAAAAAAA
>JAOWBL010000013.1:13511093-13531777 GCA_028564865.1 Zenarchopterus dispar
GCGAGCGTCTCCGTGAGCGGCCGCCGGAGCACGGCCGTTTCCTCCGCCGTTCCCTCCGTTTCATCGGCGGAGTGATACTTCATTCCCCCCGTTGAGATCCGGCTAAAAAACGGCGCGAAAAAAATAACAAAATAAAAACGGCGCGCTTTTTCGCTTCTTCGTTTGTTCGTGAGAAAAAGGCTGCATTATTGATAAAAGTGTCATAAGTGACCACATTTCATTAAAAATGGATCGCTCTCCTGAAATAAGTAAATTGTCTGTGAATAATTTAGGCGACTCACAGCTTGAGGCTGAGATGTTTATGCTAATGTTAGCATTTGAAACAACTGTCTTGTGCATATGTCCCTGCAGGAATGAAGCAAAGTTGACAGCTTGCTTTTTTTTTTTTTTTTAAATGAGGTACATCTGTTAATTAGCAGGAGGAGATAAGACATTTTGTTGTCATCCTGCTCACATTTCTTTGTCCCTCTCTGGCTTTCTTTATTTGTTTAAACGTCTAGAGCTCTAAAGACTTGTGGGCCACTCGAATCACTGTTGTCATTCTTTTATTTGAGCTCCTTTCTCAACATGTGATTTATTTATTTATTTATGTGTGTGTGTGTTTGATACCAAACCCAGCTCTTGGTGTCTGAAGATGAGTGCGGGGACTTTGGGAGGCTTTAAAAGTTGTTTATACGTCCCTCAGATGGCATCTCTGGGCTCCCAAAGCGTGCCAATGAATCAAAGAGCCACTCCTCGCCTCTCACGCACTTAACTTAAATCGTCTTTGTGCCAATTTAAAACTTGTTTTAAACTCCTGATGTTATTTCTCAGAAGAACAGTGTCCCTGAGAGTCCTTGTGCGTTAGTTATTTCTCAACGCCACGCCTCTTCTTCTCTTGATTTTTTGTTTTTTTTTAAAATTTATTTATTTATTTATTTTTTTGCAGGACCCTGCAGACGGTGGGGCCCTCGCACGCCCGAACCTATACGGTGGCGGTTTATTTCAAAGGGGAGCGGATCGGCTGCGGGAAAGGCCCGAGGTGAGTGCGACGGCGGTGGAGTATAACACCAGGCGCTTTCCTTCTCAACGCCATGCTAATGGGCTCCAGAATGATGGCGTCGGTTTATTGATGGTGTTTATTATAGCAATTAAGCTCTCGTTGGCTGGTTCTGTTGGGACAGACATTATGCAGAATAAAAATGAATCGATTCATTATCGATTTGACGTAAACTAACTTATGAAAATATCGCTGTCTCCAGAGACGGGTAGTTGCTGAGGCGACAGTGGGTCCAACGCTTGTGCATCATCAGGGACTCTTTTTTTTGTCCTCTTAGCCAATTTTTTTTTAATTTTTGGTCACGATTTTAAGAAAAAAAAAATAGACATCTTTGAAATTTGAGTTTCTCTTAAAGGTCAACAATTCACCAAGTACGAATGTACGACCTCTTCAAGGTCACTTGAGGATGAGAAAGTCCTCTCCAAAAAAACTGCTATAAAAGACAGATTTTTTTTTTTAAAAAGAAAAAATTTCACTTTTTTTTTTTTGTCTAATCTTTTGATATCTGTCAACTTGGGTCCTAATCAATACAACCAAATATTGAAACATTTGCACTATTTTAACCCTTTAAATGTCAATTTGTATGAAATAAAAACAACATAAAATTTGTTGTTTTCCATACAATACGTATTTAAAAGTGTCTTAAATATGCCAAAGATTAGTAAAAGTATTCACTTTGTTACTGAGAAATTAAGTTTTAAGTATGTCAGCATATAATGGGATAAATGGTGCAATCTGATGTTAAACTTTAAAAATGAGAATTTTTTATTATTATTCTACAAAATGAAAACCTGCTATTACAAAAATTTGTTTGTTGTGTAAAAAATGTAGTTTTAATGGGACTCAAATGAACTTTTTTTGTCTTGAGAAAGATCTGAGTCATAAAAAATTTAAAAAAAAAAAAAAAACAATGCATAAAAAGAATCAGTGTTTTTACTGATGTTTTGTGTATTTTTAAGGTTTATGATTTAAAAAGAAAAAGAATAAACCCAACCCACCAACACGTATGATATGGAAAATAACTCACTGTGCCCTGAGTGGATGTTTTTGTCCACCGAGTCCCGATACCGAGTTAAACTGAAGCCACTCACGAGGTTTAATGTCCGACTGCACACCTTTTGTGCGTCGTCGCATATTCATGAGTTTTCAGAGTGGATTTCTTCGTGAGAAGGCCTTTTCAGGGTTGGAGTGGTAGACGATGAGGCTGCAGCTGAGACTAGTAAGAAATAAAACCTAAATCCATCAAACATATCTCCTCCCCGCGACCCCCAGACTTAAAAGAGATCGGGTTTTCGCTCTAAGCTGGCGATAAGTTTGTCCCTTTTCCCCGGGATCTTTGACAGCTTACTGTTTTTGTATTTACGTGACTTAAGCTCCCTGCCGCCGCCGTTGCCGCCGCCGCCGGGCTCCGATGGCACATCACAGAACCTGTACGGCGGGATGGCGAGGTGCCGGCGTAAACAGTGCCCGGCGCACAAATAAGCTTACCGTTTTGAGACGCAAGCTCGGTGTTACCTGTGATTGTTAGGCAAAAGGGCGCTCGCAAGAAATATAATGCACTTTCCATAATCCTCTGCACTCGATACCGGGCCTGTTTTTTCTTTTTTCTTTCTTTCTTTCTTTCTTTCTTTGAATGAATTTTTTAAAAGGCGGACATTTTCGAGTGCTAAAACGGTTTTCTTGCTCTCTCTGTCTCCAATCTAGCATCCAACAGGCAGAAATGGGAGCCGCCATGGACGCGCTCGAGAAATGTGAGTCCGACGCCGGCACCGGCCACTCCCGTCCACACCGGCACCACAGCACACATTTTCACACTTTTAAGCCTCTCGTCTCAGTGTGGACGAGATGGCTGGCAGCGAGCGGCGGAGTGTCCAGCCGGTTGGCGAAGACATACAGGACATTAGGCTTTTTTTTGAAGTGCGAGCCCAGAGCGCAGGCATGGTAGGGGGTAGCAGGGGGGAAGCCTCGCCAGAACTTGGAGAACCAATCAAACAAGGACGGGGAAATCTAAGCATCCTCGAGCGTGTCCATCACCCCCCCCAGGGGAGTGCAGGAAGTTTCTGTGGAGCGAAGTTGGTGGGGGGGGTTTTTTCCTCGTGTTTTCAAGCCCTTTAACAAACCAGAAGAGCGAGGCTTCCCACTCTGATGTGCTCGGCGGTCCTCTTCAGATTTGAAGGAGTGAGCCTGATGCGTCCCCAATGTGCCGCCTTAACTCCTCGGCTGTTTTTCATCTCGTTATTGTCTCTTCATCAACCGGCACTTAAGGAGAATAGATGGTGGGTTTTTAGGCGTTTACAGTGTCTCATTCACTGCCAAGTAAAAATACAATTACAGGGCTCTCAGAAACACATCCACCACCCATTACCATCATCGCTGTCGCCTCTTTTTTTTTTTTCTCCTGTTATGTATGTTGGTTCATAATACCCCGTATTACACGGTGTGTGTTTGAGCATGCAGGAAAAAGAAAAAGGAAAAAAAAAAATGTTTGGATTGAATTCAGTAGCTTTCTGCGAGACCGCCACATTAATCAAATGTGCAATTTGTTCTTTACTCAACTAATTAGTTGGAGGTGAACACAAATGGCTTTGTTGGAGTAGGCCCGTGCAACTCGCAGAGGGCAGGAAGGTCAAACTTTGATTTCATTCGCCTCATAAACGAGGCCTGGAGCCGCTCGTGATTGATACTGTTTGTGCACTCAGGCTATAGCTTTCTGTGAAGCATTAAGGCAAGGCTGTTATTATTTAAAGCCGTTCATTCAGTCTCTTTTTTTTTTTTTTTTTCTCCTCATCACCCTCCCTTCTTATCAGGGGACGTAGTTCAGTGCACACACTCTATCTCCACTGTCTTCCTTCCTCCCTTAATTCCTCCCATTTCCTCTCCCCAGTGTACTCCTCTGTCACCGTGATTGATAGATGCTCATTGCTAGTAAATGAACATTTCCCCCCTCATAAATTGCTGTTTCATGTGACTAGATTAGCGATGCCTTTTAAAAGGTCAGTTAATTTAAAATCCTCTTTTCAAGTCCTCCTCCTTTTGGTGTGAAATGCATCTAGTTGAAGGGCTTTGTTTGACTTTGTAGCACCACTTGTTTGAAACTCACCGAGTATTGTGGGGGGTTTTTTTCTATTTAATTTGTCTGAGGTGAGACAAACGTCAAAGTTTGAATTGAGATACAAAATAACATCTAAATTTAAAAGTATTCAGTTGCAATTTGCTGTTTCACCACTAGATGGCACTAAAAACCCCACATCGATTAAAGATATCACTTAACTGCATGGCAAAAGAGTCGGAAGGATCTTCTCAAAACACCTCTCAGAGTTAAAACATAAATGGTACAGTTATCAATATAAATTTAAGAAATCAAAAAACACCACCATCATACAAGTGAGCACTGGAGATGCCTCAGAAATGTCCCACCTGTGTCTCATGGGTAAGGGAGACACTTCTGAGAAGAAGTAATGTCCACGTTGTTGACGGAGAAGGAAGCGACTTGTGTTGAACAAACAGAAGAAGAAAACTTAGGTTTTATTTGTCCAACAATCACAGTGCAGCTTTAAAGCTCACCCTCAGTTTCACCAACATTCATACCTTCAATCATGTGACCAGTTGTACGATGTGGTCTGATCACATGATCCAACCCGAAGTTTCGTGTTTGAGAGTCTTGGAGTCATTTTTCTGTTCGGTTGCCATTGGTCAGTCGATTCAATCAAATATCAAATGTTTTAAACTTTATATGTCCAGAGTTCAGGTTGTAGTGACACCTAGTGGCATAAGTTATTAACTGCAACCAACTAGATTTCCCCCCATCTCACCTATTCCCAGTGATGGTGCATTTCAGAGCCAGTTTTGGTTTGTCCCTTCAGGGCCTCTGTAGTAGCATGACTAGAGATACACAAGATGCCATGTTTTTGTGCACATTCATACTAGTAACAGACGTAGCTATGAATATTAACTCGCATTTCCGTCAGAAGACCACCCTAAGTGGTCCACGCCGCCACTGAAGGCTTCAGTGTGGGTTTTTGAGAATCCATTTAGACAAATTAGTGGATAATGTTATCAGAGGAAAGGAGTTGTTGGATGTGGTTATTCCTCTCATATTCAAACTGACGGGGCTCATTATTTAGAGGTCAAATTCTTTTAAATGAAAAATAGCCAGCTAATATATTCCTTTTTATTATTTATAATTCAAAGGTCAAGCCCACATTCATCACTTTGATGCTCGAAACCT
The DNA here is from genome assembly GCA_028564865.1 of Zenarchopterus dispar. Taxonomy (NCBI): domain Eukaryota; kingdom Metazoa; phylum Chordata; class Actinopteri; order Beloniformes; family Zenarchopteridae; genus Zenarchopterus; species Zenarchopterus dispar. Next base: position 13,516,361 of record JAOWBL010000013.1, read on the forward strand.
CGCCGAGGATTGGTATTCGGTTAATCCATTGTTGAACATCTTCATGTTGAAATAAATAGCAAGGTCAGTCGGCGTGGTTCAAACACACCTTTGAAGGATTTGTTGCGTCTCCCGAACACGAGCTCGTATAATGAGACTTGAGCTCATGTGCTGCAGAACCGCCTGACGCATCAACTCCTATCGGATCCGCATTGTCTCCAGTGTGATTGTCAAGGGCCTCGCTTCATTTGTTCGCATAGCAAGACTAATCAAAGACATTAGCCCCGGTGTCATGTAATTCGTCATTGATTGTCTTATTGGCCCTCGGTGCGGCGCCGGCGCCGCCATTACTCCTCTTGTACAACAGCCCCTACCTTGTGTTACCGTCTGATCGAAAATACCTCCCCACAACGTGTCAGAATTCATTTCCATGTTTTATTTAAAGCCTCCTTGAGCATCGGCAGCACTTTCGAGCGGGATTGAACTTTTTTGTTTCTGCTGCAGAGCTTTTCCTGGCTGACAGGATCCGCGGCTTCGGCGGTGTCGGAGAGGTGAGAGACATGGCTGTGTTCAGTCAGACAGCTCAGAGCTCATTAAAGAGAACCGGGCCAGATATTTGGTGTGCGCTCGAAGCTGCCTTTTTTTTTTTTTTTTTTTTTGCCGATCCGCCGGTGGCTCGGGCTGATTTCACATTTTATTATTTGATGGTCCTGGTTTTGACAGTCTCCTGCCCGTGTCTGTCAAGGCAGAATTAAATGTTAACCAAGGCCCGGACGGGGAGGAACATGAGTGCAAACAAATCGAGCTGAGAGCAGCCAGGTCGGCGAGGAGGAAAGAGTCGGTAGAGCGGTGTTCCCGATGCCGCCGAAGCTCCCTGCACCCCTGGGTCCTAGCCACCATCAAAAATACATGCAAACGGCTTACCATTTATCATTCATCCTTTACAGATGGAACCGCTGGTTTAAAGTCTCCCTTTGTCAACACCCCCCCGAGCTACTTGTTTCTCAAACAACGCAATATGTGTTGAATAAGAGGAGGAGCCTCGATTTGGCTTGTAGCTGGAAGGGAACTACAGTCTTTGCTCAGCTTTTTTAAAACCCCCTTAATCTCCGCATAAAACGGCGGGATGGACTGAAGCGGAGCAGAGACTCGGTGTTTTTCGTTTGCCCTTCGGCATCGCGGGAAACTCCCGACATCAGCACCGCTGCATATGCACGTTGTTTCCCCGTTGACTGACGTTGTGCACGTGAGCTCCAGCTGATGGACTCGTCCAGAGTCGTCTCACGGTCTGAGCTCGGGGTGGAGGCGCAAAAACAACAACACGAAGCTATTTTTCAGCCCACATTTCACTCGAGAATTCTTCTCGATATCTCCAAGGTTCCCAGGTCCTGTGGCTGCAAATCGACACCAAATCATCAAGCTTCCACCACCGTGCTTGACAATCAGTATTTAGTATTTCTTACTGTAACTGAACTCTTTTTTTTTTTAACTCAAGCATCTCCACGTTGGTCTTATCTGTCCATGACAAGTCCCGTGGTTTATTTAGATGTACGTTTTTTTTATCCTTCCAAACGAACCGCCATTGTTTTTTAATTGCGCCCACTTGTTCTGGACTAACACTTTCTATTCTTAGTGGGCACCTCAGAGTGAATTCGTTGGGACGTCCACTCTTGGTAGCCATGGTGAACCCCCACCCCCACCCACCCAACACTTGCAAATAATCCTTCAAGAGATGTTAACTGAAGGCGATCGCTGCTATTCGAAGGGGCTTCTCTGCAGAACACCGGACAACTGTGAATTCCCAACATGCTTTGCAGCACCGACTGAAGATTTGAAATGAAAGGCCTTGTGTTCCCTGCTGCTACCCCATTCTTCAGTGATTGCCCTCGTTGCTGCATGTTAAACAATGTAAATAGCCAAAGCTCTTTTAAACTTTTTTTTTTTTTTTCTTTCCTCTTGAGTGGTTTATCCTCGAGTCATCTCCCATGGAAAAATGACGGCGATTTCCATATTTTTTACCGTGATGTGTAGTTTTCCCTCCCAAAGCCTGCTAAATCTTGCTTATTCGCTGAGAGAAACACTGTTTCCGTGTGACTTCATGTGTGTTTTTTCCCTCAGTGGGTTCTTTCTGCAGAATTTATTTTTCACTTGATCCCTCCCTGTTTTTTAATAGGATACCGCTGTTATCGTACACTTCTCCTCTCTTTTGCCATAATGACAAATTAGAGTGTCGAAAGAGGGAAGAATACATTATCCTTTTCCCTCCACAAGTCAGCCACATATTATATGTAAATTGCACTTTTTGGTTGTGTTTCATATTCCATAGGAGGCTCTTGAATTTTGATTACATGAAAAGGTTGCAGACAAACAAAGCGGTATACGGCGGCTTGTGGACAATCGGCTGAAAAATGTGTTCTCAAGCCAATTACAGCTCAGCCCTCCAACTGTTAGAAAATGCTCAAATCTACCTTTCTGACTCTCGGAGCTCAAGCTGACATCGGTAAAATGTTTACCGTCAACATTCAGGGACTTTCAATGCAGAAGAATTAAAGGTAGCTCCAGATCTGTCAGACAGATGCTGGAAAAAGTGAGGTTATCATGCGGAAAAGTGACTTAAACGAAAAGTCAACATGTACAATTCCCAGTTCGGTCTCCTTACTTTTCAAGCGGTCAAATGAGAAATATTTTAAAACGTGAAAATGTCCTTTGAGTTTTATTTATTTATTTATTTATTTTAAAGAAAAACGTGGCTGTCAGATCATTTAGTGTCTGATCTGCGCTCAGTCATTTAATGTGAACAACAGAATTAACTCAAGACTTCTTAATTCATGACTCAGGTAGGGTTGCTGATGAATACTGTTGTAATATGGATACCAGTATTGGAAATACTCACAAATTCAGCTTAATATGAAAGTTATCGGTGAGTATTTACTTTAGCTCACTAACCAGTACACACAATCCCAGTTATCCTTTGATGGGTTAGCGTTAGTACAAGACCTGGCTGTCACACTTTGTTGTCTATGTCATAATATTTATTTTCTTAACTGGGGCTCAAAGGAACAAGAACAAAAATTCGCACCAGGTCTTAGGAGGTTAACACTTCCCGTTTTGAGTCGCCAGGTGGAGAAGCGGTGGCACTTTAGTAGTTGGAGCTAGCTATCTAGCTAGCTTAATATTAGATAGCTAATCTAATATTAGATAGCAAGCTTAATATTAGCTATCTAATATTAGATTAGAGATCTAATATTAGATATCTATTAGATTCGATATCTAATATTAGATAGCTAGCTTACTATTAGAAAGCTAGCTATCTAATATTAGAAAGCTAATATGAAGTTGGATATCTAATATTAGATAGCTAGCTTAATATTAGATAGGTATCTATCTAATATTAAGATAGTTAGCTATCTAATATTAAGTTAGCTTTCTAATATTAGATAGCTAGCTATCTAATATTAAGCTAGCTAGCTATCTAATATTAAGTCAGCTATTTAATATTAAGCCAGCTATCTAATATTAGATAGCTAGCTTAATATTAGCTATATAGTATTAGATAGCTATTATTAAGACAGCTAATATTAGATTAGATATCTAATATTAGATTGTTAGCAGTCTAATATTGAGCTAGCTATCTAATATTAGTGAGCTAGCTCCATCTGCTTAGAGCTAGCTAGGGTTAAGGTTAGATTTTCAAAACCTGCCGTGTAGCAATGACAGTTTTCACCACAGGGTGGCGGTATGTCCCGAGACGGATCATGTGGGTAAGATGCAACGAAGTGTGCATGTTGTCAGACGAAGGGGTTTCACAAGATGTGGTGCACCGTCCCCACTCAGTTGGACAGTTTTGTCGAGGTGTAACAATGATATGAACCTTTCCCGCCACATAGTAAAAATCTTGATAGTAATTAACACTTAAACCCAACTTCATTGCAAACTAATATTTTTATGGGAACGTTTGCCAACAGCGCTCGTCGCTAATTTAAGGGTTTTATTTCCAGTTCGAGGTCGGGACAGTTCATCACACCTGATTCTGTCAATCATAATACACCTCAAACCACAGAAAACCTGATCAGATAACCTACCAAAGCCGATTAAAGGATTGAATTAGAGAGTTTGGACCCAACTGGCCCTGATTATCCAGCAGCGTGTCGCCCGGCTCGGGTTCGTGGGAGCGCGTGAACCTCAGAAACAAAACCGCGTCCTCGCGGGTTTATCAAAAGTACCTGTCCGTCTACGGCTGTTGGTCGGTCCAGAACCGGTCCAGAACAGCTCCCGCGGTGTGGATTTCACCTCAGCTGAGACCCTGAAGCGCTGTACTATCAGCTGTCGGTCCACTCTCAGGACAAAAGTAATAATTAAATTTTCCCGTTCATCTGGAGATAACGAGTGTTTGTGAACGATAAAACTCAGCCTGAAGTGTTTACGACGGCGCCGTGGAAGTCTTCTCAGTGTTTTTGTGACATATTACAACCCAACGTTTAACATCATTTCTGTTTTTGTATTGATTTATGATTGTATATTTCGTTGTTTTCTTTTAGGGTTGTGTAGAAAAAGTAAAAAAAATCTATTATTTAACCTCCATGTTTAAACACAAACGCCCGTCGGAGTCGTCCCGGTGGGAAACCGTCCAGAGGTTATCCTGCCTTCAGTTTGCGTGGTCGAGCGCGTCCAAACAAACCTCCACGTGCACGCTGCTTCAGAACCACGGTCACCTGGACATTGAGAGGCGTCGCCATGACGACAGGCACGGGTTAAAACAATAGTAGAAAACCACCTGAGCCAAAACCTCACCTCTCTGATGTTTTGACTTTTTTTTTTTTTTTTTTGATTCAGGCGTGTGTTAATCCAATGCCAAGAGGGAACGATATAAGCATCATTTATTCAAGACGTTTCCCTTTCGTCCCCCGAGTGTCCGTCCCTGCAAACCCCCACCCCACCCCCCAAAACACACCTTTTTCTGCAGAAATGCCTCTTACCCACTGTGGAGCGCCACAGTGGACGGGTCGTGATCGATCGCTGATTTGGACATGGACAAACGTTTGCACATGTGTGCCGGATGTTTGTAAGCGTCGGTTGTTTAAGAGAATTTATTTTCCCTTTTTTTTTTTTTTTTTGAATCAGCACAAGTTCAATTAAGTTCTTTTTTTTTAAAGTTGTGATAAGTGATTCCAAGTCTGAACAGAAGTTAGAAAAAAAATTCTACTTTGACGTAGCCGAGTGTTGAATTATCTTGCTGGTTGCTACTCGTCAAGCGCGTGATTTTCAGAAACTAGATTTTTTTTTTTTTTCTTGGATCGCCTCTCGTCGTGTTGGTCTAAGACGCCAGCGTTGTCCAACATTACTGGCACTTTTAACTCTGAGAAGAGCCGATTTCACGGCTGTTCATTAAGGTTTGACATTTCGGAGGTCTGCGGCGTTCCCAGGAGTAGCGAGGCGGCGGGGGAGCGCGACGGCGTTCACCCTTCACACCGGTTTTGTTTGTTTTTTCTTAACTCCATCGGTGTGTTTTTACTCTTGTTTTGATAATTATTAGCACTACAGTCCTCTTGAGCATGCCGCCATCACGCCTCACGTCCCTGCTGCGTGGCGAGTCCGAGTCTTCTCGGAGACTTCCAGAGAAGTTTCGAGTGTTTTTGGGTTTTTTTTTCTGGAACTGACTCGTGATACTGCTGTCAGATCTCACCGCCATCCCGCTGAAACCAAACAAAACCCAACTCGTGACTTCGTCATTGTTAATTAAATAACGACACGAAGGCAATTTGATCGTATTAGCCTTTCAACGTTTGAAAGAGTCTCGTTTCGTAAATGATTCTCGTCCCGACTTCCTGTCGGAGGCTGACCTTGTCTCATCACACCTCTGCCTCTGTGTCCCCACGCCCCCCCTCACCCCACTCCCACAACAGATAACTTCCCACAGATGGCTCATCAGAAGCGCTTCATCGAGCGGAAATACAGACAGGAGCTCAAGGAGATGAGACGAGAGCGGGAGCGGCAGAAGAAGGAGACCGACGAGGCGGACGAAGGCAGGAAGTGACAGCGCCTCGTTCTCCGAGGGCGGCCGATCGGGACCCCGGGGGTCCACGTGGAGGAGCAGGAGCCGGGGCTGTTCAGGCAAGAGTAATCCAGGTGGAGGTGCAACAGGTGTGACGGGGCGGACGAGGAATGTTGAGAAAAGAGAGAGACTGTCGAACAGGAAAAACGCCATGGCGGCATTTTAAATCCAAACATCAGGACCTCCCAGTTTTATCTGAGAGAGACAGACAGAAGGTGGAGGTTCTTCTTAATGAACCCATTTAAATAAAGTTTAAGACTCAAGTCAGTCAAAAATCTGATTTCTTTGTATTCATTCACCTGATAAAAGCTTTTTTTTTTTTAAAAAACCCTAAAAGGGTCGGTCTCTGCGGTGTCGCCGACCGTCTGCCACTCATCCAGCAATAATCAAAAGTTTCTCTTTTTTTATCCCTCCTTCTTGTTTCTCCACTCGCTCAATCTGATTGGCTGTCTAGCAGATCTTAATTATAGATTGTCTAATTAACAATTTCCCCAGCTCAGTAGCCTCTGGATCCAGACGTTTAACAGCCACCGACATATTAATAACTATCTGTGGGGAAGTGGAGTCTTTTTTACGTGATTTGGAGATAAAATATACGTACCTGTGAGGCTGCCGGGACGCCCGCGGCTACTGTCACACATCAGATTAAAGTTTTCTTTCACAAGTGGAGGAAAAAAAAGAAAGTAGTCGATTCCGTTCAGAAGGAACATCTCACAGAAGAACGTGCTTTTAAAGATGTTTAATCGTGTCATATAAATATTCAGTACAAAATATCACGGTTTACAAAGCAGGTTGATGATTGGCCGATGACGTGGGGGCCCCTTCAACTACCACGATCTCTGATTGTTTCTACGTTAACGAAAACTCTTGGGTCACATCATCACCGACGTGGCGTGGGCGAGCGGCGAGGCCGGCCGCGTCTACACATCAACAATCACAGATCTACTGCATCTGGAGAAACTGGACTCCGTCTAGGCGTCCTAACACACACACACACTCGCACACGCACACTTAAAAGAAACAGATGTGGTGCGTTTCCGGGAGTGGGACGCCGCCGCTCGGAGGCACCTATGAAGACGGTAAAACGTGGAAATGAAACTGCTGCCGTGGTGATTTCCACAGCTCCCGCCGTACCTGGAGGCAGCCATTTTCTTGCAGCGGCAGGTTTTTTTTTTTGTTTGTTTTTTTTTAAACACGTTAAATGCTGATTGCAGCAACGCCGCAGTGGTCCGGAGTGACCCACCTGGCAAGCTCATAAACAAGAAGAAGAAGAAAACAACGTACAGGGTGGCGTGAAGAGAGCTCCGACCGCGGTGCAATCAGTCGGCTGGTTTAATCGCCTGCATCGCTGCTGACGGGGGAAAAAAGAGAAGAAGAAGAAAAGGAAGTTACCGTAAATTCCAGACTATAAGCCGCTACTTTTTCCGCCACGCTTTGAACCCTGCGGCTTATACAACGATGCGGCTAATCTATAGATTTTTCTTCGCCAACGGCCATCAGGGGGCGCAGGAGGTGCAAAAACGAGACAGACGCTACAGGTCCATGTAAAGAAGAAGATGCTAGTTTTGGCGGGTGGGTGCGGCTTATAGTCCGGTGCGCGCTATAGTCCGGAAAATACAGTATGTCGTTCATTACGAATTTCTGACAAACATCCGGCTCCTCGCCGGGCGGCGCTCTTAAGTTTCACGGCGCTCCACTCGAAGGCCAGCTGACGAGCCTGTAACCAGGGCTTCCCGCTGTAATATTCGTACGAAACTCGCCAGACGCCCCCTAGTGTTAAAAGCAAGGAAGGAAGGAATTTAATTCTCCAATACGGTTTTCCAAAGCTAGCGCCGCTCATATGTTCTTGGCCAACTCCAGCGCACGAGGTCTGCAACCCGAAATCTGTAAATCACAAGCAAATGGAAACGACGGAGGACTCTTCAGAGGAACAAATGGGGAATCTTAGCTTTTTGGCACATTTCTGTTGCAGATCTGCGGTTTTATTCGACATTCCAGCGTGAAGGTCGGAGCTCCTCCAACCACACGATCAAGATTTTCTTAAAACCGTTGCGTATAATTGTTTTCTTTAAAAAGCCATGTGGTGTATTTAGACTTGTTATTCCCAAGAGTCTGCATTGATGTTGTGTTGATTTTGTTTTTTTTTAATAACTTAAGGCAACGATTTTGAATCTTTTCAAGGACATTTGAAGATGAAGATGTTTTGCCACATCTGGAAGCTGGATGACATTTGTTTAGATTGGAGAAAAATGTTGAGTATTTCTGCTGAAAACGCTGATTCATGTCTCGAAGAAAGAAAGAAAAATGCGTCACAAAGCTTGATGATAACTGATACTGGGGGTTGATGTGTAACGGCTAAACCGAAGTATTAAAAATAATTTTTAAAAAAGAAAAAAAGAGAGAGACCAGTGTTTGACCCAGCATAGCCAGCCATTCACCGGTACAGAACGTACCGAGCCGACGATTCAAAACAAAAAGCACACCATTTTGTTTATGGTAGTCTGGTTAATGCTCCACCTACATCACGTTTCATCCCACCCCCCGGACAGGTGGGTGTTTCCCCCACCGTTTGAACTTTCTCTCGCGTCTGTAATAACATTCACCTCAGCATGGAAATATTTGGTAGTTCAGCTCACCTCGCCGCTGCTCGCTCGGAGCGATGCGGAGAAGAAAAACGGACGACCGCTGCGCATTCGTGGCTGTAAATCCCGCCGCTACCTCTGCCACGGTTTTACGCTAGCTTGCACAAACAACCGCCACTTTTTCAACAGCTGCCACGACTAATACAAAAGGCGCCTGGCGTATCCCCGTCTGGAGCCACGACTTCAACATTTTCTCGGGACTCGAAATGGACTTGTGGGTAAGTGTTTAATGTGAGGCAGCCGTCACCGAAGAGGAAAGGTCGTTTAAAAGATAGAAAGCTCTAGAAAAAGAAAACAACTGTACAGCGAATCGTATCATATTACCGTACACACACAAGCTAAGATACTCACAATATGCAGCATGTTTTTGTCCCAGAAACACTGAAAAATACATAGGCATATCTGTTGGTTTACAAAACTGCTCGAGTTAGTCCGTCACAGGCAGCTTTGGAGAAAACAAAAACATCAGTATAGATATATTTGGGCTTCATGTACGCCCCCGTATACACACAAAAAAAGTCTCGACACAAAGTCTTTTTTTAATTTTTTTTTTCTTTTTACTGTGTCCTCTCGAAAAACGCAACTAACACTGACTGACTGGACACGAAGCCTACGTCTGGTCACTCGAGGGGGTTCGAGGGCGGCGAAAGGAAGTCTCTGCGTCCTGTTGGACGGTTCATCCACCGCGCTTCCGCCCGTTAAGTTTGAAGCGTGTTTTGTTTTTTTTTGTTTTTTTTATTCCTCGTTAGGAGTCCTTGTCGCTGTCGTCCCCCCCGTACATGTCCGCCAGCTTCTTGAACCGGGGTCCCCACTCGCTCAGGTAGTTGTAGTCCTGGTCGCCCTCGGTGGTCACCGACTCCAGGGAGCTGAGGGACTCGGCCACGGAGCCGTTGCCCTCGTAGGCGTAGGTGGCCAGGGAGTCGTAGGGCGGCGCCGTCGGGTCGCTGTCGTTGTCCTGGAGCCTCTGGTTGATGAAGTCCCTCACGTCCCCGTTATTGTCCCGGGTTGGGGGCAGCGCCGGCCGTCGAACTGGAGGGTAGAAGGTCTCGGGTACGATGTCCCTCCGTTGTTTACTCTCCTCGATGGCCTCCGGGTTGCGGAGCGTGCCGATATCAAAGGCCTGAGTGTCCTCCTCCCCTCCGCCTTCGTCGTTGTAGCTGACGACGTTGTCCCTGACGTCCTCTTTGGAGATGATCAGAGGCTCCTTCTTCTTCTGTCTTCTCAGGGCGGCAAACAGCACCACGATCACTGCAGGCAGAGCAAAAAACAAGGAGGGCAAATGAGAGAGGTTCGTGACTTTTTGCTGGTGTTTCTTTGTTCGCTCTCCTTGTTCTGAAGGCCGGCGACCGTCCGAGGAGAGTTGTTTATGTTGCGCGAATGTTCACTGATGTTCAGGGACTTTGTCTGACTTTGTAGAACAAGCTCCAGCAGCATGGATGTATTATGCATTTCTGCTTGCTCAGGGCCGCTGTTGCTTGAGAACATGAAAGAACTCGTTTTAAGAAAACAGCAGAGTGGTCGAAACAGGACTCGGCTACGAACCCCACCGAGCCTCGTTTCGGTCAAGTCAAACATTTATCAACTCGGGTTCTGAAAATATGTTTATCTGAGACCTTTCATTTGGGTTTCGAGAATCCCGACTAACTCAACACAACCTTGCCGAAGACAACCCAAAACGAATAGGGGTCAAAAACGATTCGGGTTAGTATAAGTAGGTGACCTCCGGACTCTGACGTCCTACAGGAGGAAAGATCTGTGGCTAGGTTGTTACTTCACCTAAAAAAAAAAAAGGATGCATCACTGAGCAGACAGAGTTGGACATGATGGGTTCAAAGAAACAATCGAGTCTTATTTATATGTCATTATTAACGTCACTGGGTTGTTCTGACCCAGAAACACAAAGGTAAAGTACCATTTGTAAGCCTTCGCAGTGGATGAGGAGCGAATTCATCAACCTGTATCCTCGGACCTCTTCGTGTAGGTACTATCCACGGCTCATGACTTTATCCCAGGGTTCCAGTGGACATCCACTGGTGAATTGCCTCTCCATTTCCCACGACAGACTGATCGGATCGAATCACATCTCTCGCCCCAAAGACGCTTCAAGCGTTCAACTCCTCACCCGTCGCCTCAATCCCAAACCAGAGTGGGCAGCAGACCTGGAATAGCTGCCGTTGGGTGATTTAAATGTCATCATCAGGATTTATTAATCCCGCTTATCAGCCTTCGTAAATCCTGCTCGCGTTGCCGTTTTTACCGTACCGGTCAGCATTTGAAGCGTCGCTGGATAATTCAAAGAGCTTTCACAGACACCAGCTGATGTTTGAAACGGCAATTATGAGATACCGAGACATCAGTCTGCGGGGAAAACGAGGCAAACACTGTAATCTGTGGAGATAAACCGTCTCCCCGTCCTCTACAGAGACAGACGGAAAAAAACTAGAGGGAAGTTTGAACAATATCATGGAAGGAACTTTTATGGTTGTGGAAGAGGAAGCGAGACTCTGAAATTCACTTAAACTTTTCAGCTGGCTGCATCTGGATCAAACGAGGGCAGGAAAACCTTCGAAATGGCGGTTTACCATGGACGACCTCCTAAAGCCTACGTCCGTTCTGGGATACAGCGTTTAACATGCTTGAGTTTGAAGCGCCACCTCCCTTAGTTACTGTTGCTAACTCAGACAATCTGTCGTCATTTTGTAGTGGAGATGTCCGAGTTTTTGCAATTGAGGGGGCGGGGCTTATCTATGCTAGCTAGCTACAACACAACATGACTGCTGGAAGCTGTGAAAGGTCGTCGCGCTTGGTTCTTTCCCATCATCAAGGTGAAACTTGGGCAGCAACCAGAAGAGATGAGTCGACCTAAAAGGTGAACACCTGCTCAACCTTAGCCTCCCTCCCCCGGCCACATGTACTTACTCAGCAGAATGATGACACAGAGCAAAATGGCCACCAGCGCCCCGGTGCTGAGCCCCGCCCTCGCCGTGAGCGCCTCGGTGTTGCACAGCTTCATGTTGCCCTCGCGGTCGCAGGTGCACACCCGGATGGTGAGGGTGTTGGTGCTGCTCTGCATGGGGAACTCGCCGTCAGAGATGACCACGGGCACGTGGTAGACGCTCTTCTGCAGACTGTTGTAGCCGTTCCTCCGCGTCAGAATCGACGCCGTGTTGTCTGGGAAACGGAAGATCCCGTTACTGAGCAGGAATCGGTCACCTCCGTCAACCCACTGCAAGAATAGTGGTAATCTGATGAAAACGATGGCACACCTTTGTTGTCACGGACGGAGAAGTTGGCCTTTCCGACGGCCTCCGGCGCCAGGCTGAAGAAGAACCGATGACCTCCGAGGGGCTCGTCGGGATCTGTGGCGCTCACGGTCTGTATCCTCTGGAAAACGAAGCAGGAATGATGTCACCAACTTTTACCAAACACACTCGTGAAACCCTTCGAGTTCTTTCCGAAGTGACTTAAGGGCAGCTTTTGAACTATTTCACTTCAGATGGACAACTTCACCCTGAAGAAATCTGAATTATGTGAGATTTCCGATAATATCCAGGAAGTTAATCATAAATATGCAAAATAATTAGACAGGTGAGTGTTCTGACCTTTATCAAAATGTATTTGTACAATTTTCAGAGGTTTATTAGATTTGATCAGTGTCTCTGGCCGTGGGGGATTTATTTCTCATACTGAGGTGTGGATTTTAATAAGACTGGTAAAATGAGCCTGACAAGGAACTTAACTGAAACTGAAAAGGTAAAAACTGTGGAAAACCTGTCGGACGGATGGGAAGTCTCTTCACACAGCTCGACCACTGAAGTGTGAACTGATCTGGCTGTAAATACCAAGTAAGGTGGTAATAAACTTCAGAAAGAGCCCGTTTTCAGTGATACGTAAAGAAAATCGTTACTTGATTTGCACAAATATCCAAGTTTGGGCCGAGACGATACAGCGTTCCCAGACAGACTGGGAAACTTGATGATGCTGATGGATGCTTCTAGCACGGAGGTGGATGGTGGATCAATTCATGTTGAGAATTGACAGTAGTGGTCTACTAAAATATGTTTACATGCTTTAATGTTCATAAATAATTTTTTTTCTCCAATTATTCTGTATTCACTTCCTGCCTCCTCTGATTGGTTAAAGCTTAAGTGTTGGAAAACTTAAAAATGTTGTACTGAAATGTGCTACATATACAAAAAAAAATAGGAAAAACTTGAAAATGTTTGATTTGGGACAAAATAAGTCCCTTCGGTTCAGAGTTTGGAGCTTTTTGTTTGTTCCATTTGAACTCGGAAGTCGGAACTTCCGAGTTCAAATGGAACAAAAGTTCAACCTGAAGTCGGAACTCCAACTCCCAAAGTCGGTTCAGAATCACACAGTGAACTCTGAAATAATTTTACTTGCTCTATTATTGTGTAAACTTCTGTTAGGAGAACAACGTGAATCTAAAAAGTGCTGAGTTAGGACAAATTTGTTCATGTTAGCTCAGAGGGGAAGTAGTAATGCTAGCTAACAAAACTCAGTCAACTAACGATAAGAAGGGAACTTATGTGGACATCGATTCATCAGATCTGATGATTTAAATGGTCAAAAACGTTTAAAAAATATGATGCTTATCACAGGACGGTAAAGAAATCCCCACTAGCATTTTTAGCTAACTTTACTCTGGACTAGGTTATTACAGTTAAATGTTTTATAGTTGGTTTGTGCACTCCACATCTAATCTAATGTTGGTGCCGATCAGTTAAAAGTGGGTCTGGATCAAGCAACCTTAGTCATGTTGTTAGAAAATATCGGATAGCATTTTGCCAACTTCAGAGTAGCGTGTTTAAGTACCGATTATTTTCAGCAGTATCGCCAATTCTCTGCTGAAAAATATGACCATGTGAATCAGTGAGTATTTACGTCTGTACTCCATAAAAGCTAGCACAGGAAGTTGCATAATACTGACTTCCAACTTCATCTTTTTCTTCTTCAGGTAAAGAAATGACGGTATATGAATTGTTGGACTGAGCTAGCAATCTGGCCTTAGCATTAGATTAGCAACATTGGGAAAAGTGTAACACCCTCGATATTCAAGGCCGTGCTTTCCTGAAGTGGTAATAATGTAGATAAAAATAATAAAAGCAACTTTACTACATATAAAGGGAGCCATCACAGGAAAAAAAAACGAACGCTTGCACATTTGAACACGTGCGAGCTGTAATAAGTGCTTCAGGCTGGTTCTTCTGGATCTGACTTTGACTAGCAGGGGTGGTACCAATGGACACGCGATAACGAAGCATACATCGTAAGCAGACCACACATCCAAGATGGCGTGCAGCTATATTATTCGTTTTGAACAGTGGACCTTGGAGGCTTCTCTATGAGTCACTGCAATTCGTCCGGTACGTTTGGTACCAGTGAAAATGGACGTACGTGGGAGGCGTACCAAAACCCATCTCATCAAAGGGAAACTTCGCAAAGTGACGTGAAGAAACACCCATCTGGAGAAGCAAAACCAGATGTTAACAGCTGTTTCATGTCTTTGTGGATCCGTTTGGAGGAACGAAGGCGTTGAAACCTCAACCACGTGCGACGGACTCCCAGGTTCTCCCTGAGGTCTGCTAATCACAAACAGAGCTGCTACTGGGTGGATTACCCCAACGGAGAGAGATCCAGATGAAACCATGACGACGACCCCGCGTTCGGTAATGACAAACCTGATTAGCCTTGGCGTTCTCGCACACGAACGTCTCGTAATTGGTGGCAAATGTCGGAGCGTTGTCGTTGACGTCCAGGACTCTGATGTACACGGGAACGCTGCTGGACTGACGAGGGTTGTCTGCGAAACACAAAAGGTGGACACAGTGACTTTCCACTAATTATTTCTTTACACAAGTGTAGCACGGAGCGCATTCGGAGCTTTGGCTGGCTTTCTAGGCAAACTAATTATGTCTAAATTAATTTATGGGTATATAAATAAATAATGGCTAATCTGCACACCAACAAGCTACTTTCGCAGAAATGTTTGTCTTTAAATTGTCTTTTTTTCCCCTTTTAAATGTAATATTAATGGAAGACTTAATGTGAAGTATCTGCAGGAAATCAGAATAAAATAAAGCGAATAAAAGCAATGTGGAAAGTGCTTTGTGAGAGTGAGAAAACATGGCACAAAAGAGTGCTGAGGTTTAGCAGATATTTAAAAACTAGTCATTTGTTTTCAAGTAGCTAAAGCTGGATTAATGAAAAATTAATAACTGGAAACATTATAAAGCAGACATTTTCTGAAATATAAATTCAGGGCACTTGCTGAAAAAAAAAAAAAAAAAGGGGGGGGGATGGATGCCAGGTAAATGGAGCCTGCGGTTCTTTTTTATTTTAGCGTTCATAAAATGCGAGTGTCACTCCGAGCTGGGAGACGAACGCCAGCTACCAGCCAACACTTCACTTAAAGATTATTATCGGTTCCAATAACGCGATCCGGCTGACAGGATACGAGGACGTAGCGGAGACGAGGGTCTGCAGTCCGTCCACGCTGTTTGCACTTACTGAACTCGGTGGCGATGACAGAGATGTTGTGCCAGGGGTTCTCCTCCCGGTCCAGCTCCCTGAGGATGAACAGCGACCCGTTGCCGGCGTGCACGTTGAACACTCTGTCCATGTCGGTGCGCCGATCGATGCTGTACCTGCGCGACACACACGGAGGAATCGGGGTGTAAACATGCCCACTTTGTGGGAAAAGCCGTTTCGTTCCCTTGGCAA
>JAOWBL010000013.1:13540467-13552967 GCA_028564865.1 Zenarchopterus dispar
GGGTTTCCCATTACAATCTCCCTCCCTCCCCCCCCCCCCCCCGACCCCCTCCTCCCCCCAACCCCCGCCCCTCCCACCTCCATCACCGGCTGCTTCTCTGTCCTCACTCTTCCTCTTTCTTTCATTATCCCTGTCGTATCCGTCTCCCCCCCTCCCTCCTCTCACTGTTCATCCGCCTGATGGAGATGACAGCATCTGCCACCACAGTGCCCCCCCACCCCCACCCCATCCCCACCCCGGTCCGACGTTCCTCAAGCTGGCGGGAGCGATAAATTAAAGGTAGCTGCGTCTCCGCGGCCACGTGTTTCGCTCAGCATCCAGCCGCCGTACAGTTGCCCGCTACCGGGGAGGGTCATCTGTCACTCTGTTCGGGCCGCCGCTCGCCAGATGTGCGAGAGAGAGGGAGAGAAGAGGGCGAACGAGAGAGTGGGTGAGAGTGAAAGAGAGCAGATTTGGAGTGGGGGGAAAAGAGAGATTGATGACTGAAAAGAGGAACGCACCAAGGGCAGTCGGAGCACTAAATCGGGAGCGCTGGTTTTATGGAGTAAAAAGGCGGCGGAGGAAAAGCTTAATAGACAAAGAGAGAGGAAGAGTCGGAGAGATAAAACCCGCTGGATGTACTGTCTTCATTTAATAGGGATTACAGGCTGATCTGATGCACTTTGCAGGACCCTTCGCTCTGTCATATGGCTCCATATTTAATTATTCGTTGCCTTTAAGAGGTCCTCCTTGGTTGCAAAAACCCAGAGCTCCCTGATTCATTTTGTGACCGACCCCAGATGGGGGCTGCCCGGGGGTTTCACAACCGAAGGCGAACTCACGTTTGCTGAAGCGCGGCGGGTTGTCGTTGACGTCGGAGAGCGTGATGCTGACCGTCGTGGTCCCCGAGAGCCCGCCCATCTGTCCCGCCATGTCTTTGGCCTGGATCACGACCTGGTAGTTCTCCTTGACTTCCCGGTCCATGCCAGGAAGGGCTGTCTTGATCAGACCTGACCCCAAAAAAAAAACAAAACAAAAAAACACTTTTTTAAAAAAAAATCTAGAATGAAAATCACATATTTAAACTCCAAAAAGACTAGTTGCTCACATTTGTAGTCATATTTATTTGCTGGTACACCAAACGGAGCTCGTTTTCCCATTTTCCTCTTCACTCTTGATGACTGAAAGCATTTTCAAAGGTGTGCTCAGCACAAGAGCATCCTCTGACCTCGCTCGCCCTCCGGCTCACTTTAACAGCTTTTACCGCTAACACTTGCTTGTGTGGGAACATCAAATCTGGGCGAATACCAATTTCAACTTTTTAATTATGAATATTTTCTATGAAACTTTTGTTGAAATACATAAATTAACAACCTCGATTTTTGTTATCTGAATATTTAACCAAGTTATGAAAGTCATCCTGGCGCCATGGCTAACGCTGACTAAGAGCTAAATTGGCTCAATTGTCACAAAAATGGCATGAAGTGGGTATGAAAACCTGAATCTGAGTGGCGTGACCACTAAACCGTCAACCAGCTCCTCTTAATTAATCACAGCAGATGCCAAGCTAATCAATGTGGCGATGATCAGGTCCAGGTTTTTTTTTGTTTTTTTTTTTAAATTAACAGGATCTGAAGCCCAAAACGCGACAAAAGGCGTCAAAATGAGTCCTGAAAGAGTCACCACTGCCACAAATGAATAAAATTATGGATTTGTGTGTTCTCAGCTACTTTGGTGAAATCCGATCAATTATTTGGCGGTATGGAAATTTACGATCGCCTTAACACAAATCTGAACATCGACTGAGCTCTGTGTGTCTAATAATCCAATAAAAGTTTGCTATTTTTGAAACATTTGAATCATTACCCTCGGAGATACATATGTTAATTTATTTTGTATATTCCTAAAGGAACATTTTATGAAAAAAACAAAACAAAAAACAATGTTCTCCCTGGCTGTCTTTCAAAATAGACACACCAACTTTGACAATAATAATTATTTTTCCTTTGGGGATTGATAAATTATCTTTGAAAGGTGAAATGGCTGATTTCCCCTCTAATAACCAACTGTTATTAATTAATGTTTTGGTATTTTGACCAAAATGTCAAAAGCGTTTAAGCGACACCTCAGGAACCTTTCAAAAATGGCAGCAAATGTTTCTTTTAAAATAGTTATGGATTTTAAATTTCCCTGAGGTTGTTGTCTGTATGATGGACAAATGGTTTTATTGTCATTCATTTGCATTTTATAAGATAAATTGTGAAGAAATTTAAATTTTAAATTTTTTTTTTTATTTTTCAAGATCAATAATCTTGATCATATTTTAAAGTGGACTTTAATATTCTAGATGAACACTTTGGATTAATATTACAACAGATTAGAATTATGAAATTAAATCAGATATTTTAACATATTTAAACAAAAACTACTTTAAATTTGACTTCAGATTACAGGAATCTGTGAATGAGTCATTAAGATTGATGTTTCTGGTTCTTATAACTTTTACTACAAAAAGCACAAGTAACGAAAAAATGAATGTATGAAATATGAAATAATTAAATTTGAATTATCACCAGAACTTCCCAGCAGATTTACTGATGAGACCCCCGACTGTTCAGACACTGATGAAGATTCATTTAGTTTGAAAAAGTCACATTTGTGAGAAAATCCTCAATTATTGCTCTTCAGTTTTGAATATTTTCTGATTTTTCTTGTTTAAATGAAGTGTCATTAAGTTTTTTTTTTTGATGTGTCTCTGAGAATTAATTGACCAATACACTTGTGCAGCGTTGCAAATGTGAACTATTAAAGCTTTCAAAACTCATCTCCGGAGAATAAATAGAGACCTCAACAAACCTAAGCGATTTATAAAATAACGAGTTCCTTGTGGGACTGAACAGTAAATAAAAATATAACCGTTTTCATACTGAATATTTCTAAGTGTTTATGAGCTACATTTGGACACAAATACTTGGATATTTGGACTTTTTTGTTTGATAGGTGAACATCTAAGTTTTCAAGTTTTTTAACTTTCGCCCAACATCGCCTGCAGTTATGGTTCATGTTAGCCTTGTCTTTTGATTGACAGCTGCCTCTATCTCATGACTAGATGTGGTAACTTTAGCTACTCAAAAAGTTCATTCTCATCTAAAAACTCAGAACCGATCAGTGAGGTCACCTCTGGGTGGGCCTCGAAGCTAATGTACAAACCCTAATACGACCACGCCAAGCCCCGCCCAACTCTGTCCCTGATTGGCTGGATAAGCCCGGCATGTTGTGATGCTGATATGAAGGATTTTACCCATAGAAATGCTATTTTATTTTATTTTTTAATCTTTAATATAGAGAAAAGGAGCAAGTTACATAGTGTGATAGGGTTTTTAAGTAAAACACGAGAAAATGTTTTTTGCTGCTCAGCAGTTGCCAGAATCTGATTTAAATTAGACTTTGAAATATTTTGTTTAAATATTAAGAAAGAGCTTGAAGACAGTGGACAATAACACCTACATATTGAACCACAGCGGCAGAGGTGACGCATCATGGCGGACCAATGGGAGATGGAGGAAGGCGGGTGGCGGGGTCTTGGCATGACCATAGTGTTTGGATCCTGGAAAAGTTCAGGGGGGAAGTTTAAAGGCTGCCTCTAGATCATCGACTCCTACAGCAGCCAGGTCCACTTGGACCCTTCCTAGTTGACTATCCGGACCAGAAACATGATATCCGAATTAAGAGCTGAAAATGTTCGTGGGTCGGGCAGTTACTTGAGCTGCTGTGGCAGCGCTGGTTTTAGATGTTGTTTCAGTTTCGATAATTGAAATCAGGACATTTGGACCGATTTAAACAGAATCTAATGTAAGGTTAGATAGCTAAACCAGAACTAAGATGATTTTTTTTCTAATTTTTTTTAAATCAATTCGAGCGTTAACAATTAACATCCAATAATACAAAAAAGAGGCTTTAAAAACACCTTAAAAGCAGGTTTTTTGAGTTATTTAATATCATTTGATCTTGCACACTCGTTCCTCCCACGCTCACAGGAACCCAAATGAAACCTAAGCTTTAAATATTCGCTGTAATCCTGTGACGACACTTGGGAGATCATGAAGTGGTATTTGGACCGGTACTTGTATGAGCTGTGTTAAATTCATAATACTTCATAATTAAACCAACAACAACCGTCTCAATCAAAGGTCACCTCTGAATGTGGGTGGCAGCGGGGAGCTGAGCAGAGAGCATTCTGGGATCTACGTTCTCCCGGTTTCAGTGGTAAGAGAAAATGCCAAACATCCCAACGCCACAGCGAGCTCCTTAAATCCTCTAAGCGGCGTCCACTTCCAGAAGCATTTCCACTTCATTTCCGTTCTCTTTGGTATTAAGACTTTCTTCGTGTTTGGGCCTTTCAAGCACCCCTGCAGTTATTTACTTCTCAACCCGTCAGATCTGAAGTTTTGGAGTCGGGACAGAGCGGAGCGTTAGCTGGCAGCGCCTTCAAAAGTCCCATCAGAGTCTGTCTTAAATCCTGTCGGCTGTTCCACGTTTTAATTTGAAGCATCACAGGGGAGAAGCAGGTGGGAGCAGGGATGCAGACAGATGTGGAGCAAATAAATTTCACCCTAAATAAAGCTTTTCCGGCTTGAATGGATGATTCGCTGCAAATCAAACAATACAGATGAAGGAGAAGCTGACACGGCGCATCACTCAGGCTCAGATCAGACCAGACTTCTTCTTTTTTTTTTTTTTTTCTCCAATACCACGGAAAATATTAAAAGAAATGTCTTTTTTTTTAATTTTTTTTTTTTCCTTTGTGTAATTTGTGTTGTGGGCAACACACTGTTAAGAAAACAACAATCGTTTAGGAGCCAAGGAACACATCACTGCTCAGAGAAAAGAAAAAAAAAAAAACCCCAATTCCCGAGTCTACCTTTGTTATAGCTTAATGACTACAATGCACACACAAGAGGAGGAGTGGATAAACAAATCCTGCTTATAATGTGATGTCCAGGCATGTCTCTGTGTAAGAGGGGATGTCAGCTTACATACCACATGTGGGATAAACCATATTACTGTTAATCCGCTTGCTAATCTGCAAATGGCTTTTTTTCCCCTCTTTTGTTTGAGCTAAAAAAAAAAAGAGAAAGATGTGTGGGATGAGTTCCAAAGCTCACATTAATGATTAAAAGTAGATTTTCTAGGGTTTGTGATTCGCCACTGACTCTACTACAAATCCCCTCCGTCCACCCGCTCCTCAGACGTCTAGGCAGGTGCGTCGTTTTGTTGTTTTTTTTTTTGTTTGTTTGTTTTTCTCTGTTGTATTTCAGGAGTGAACTAGCTCTGCCTCCGCTCACCTCCTCTACGTCCTCCTGCAGACGGAGGACTGCGAGGTTAAGCTGTAGGTCACGTACGTAGGCGGAGGGAGCAAGCGCCGAAGCGTCGTCAAAACGGGAGGATGCGAGCACGGAGCTGTCCGCGTTAAATACTGCATTCGCTGAGGCAGCAAAGCATGCTGGACCTTTGAGGTCACCATCAAAGATCAGAAGCTAGAACCTTTTTTTAAAAAAATCGTATTAGACTCAAACCAGGTAGCATCTGATTACAGATACAACTAAAGACATCTAATGTCCTCATGTCATGCCATTTTTGTCAACGAAATTATATTTTCACAAATTTAAAAAAAGGATATATGTATAAAAACGAGTTAACCCTTTCTAGGGCAGTTGATAGAATACTTCAAATTTCTAAATTTAAACTCTAGGGGGTTGTTGGAGAATATTAAAGGACCTATATTAACATTGTAACTTTTATTTTGTAATAACCATAGAATATAGTTCTACTGACATGACCAAATATGGTAACTTCATCTGTAATATGTTAAAGAACAGATGCACCATTGTGGTCAGTTTTTGACTTTTCATAAAAGTCTGAGAATATAATCAAACACATACTCAATGGACCAGTGAAGGATAGCAGAGGCTGCAGGCCGTGTGCTTGATGTGCTTTTCGGTGTTTGTGATATTAATGCAGTGATTGGATTTGAAAAGTAAAAGTTCATCTGCAAATTAAACATTTTTCAGAGATCATGGGAAAATTTTAATTCCATTCAAATGCACATTTTTCAATCTGAATTGAAGATTCTTTTGTTTTTTCCCCTATTTGGCAGCTTTTTCTGCCTTTTTCTAGTGGAAATATGGTGGCTGTTGTGGATACATAATGATTACTGATATTTTAGGAGAAAATCTTTAAAATCAAAATCAAAGCTCAAGCTGTAATAACAGATGTGTTTACTGTTAGAACAACAACTTAAGAAAATCTCCCTGTTCACGTGATGAATCTATTATATTCAGTTTTTCATCCATCAAAAATGTGACCTGATGTCCATAAAGTCTAAAATGTTCAATCTACTTCCAATTCAACATTACAGCATGTATTAATGTTCAACTCTCTCTATCCGGTACTGATAAACGGTCCTTGATTATCCACCAGTACCCCTGATGTGTGGAAGTGACTGAAGCCAAAATCAAAATATTATCATATAGATAGAAATGGACCAAATTGTGGTAATAAAATACAGTGACAAGAAAAATGACCTTATTGAAATTAATGTGTTTCCTCCGTCAGTCCGTGAGTTCGCTTACGGCTCTGGGAATGTTTAATCCGTGTTTGGAAGATTAATTCACATTTTACATCAAAACCAGTTAATTCCAGGGGGTTCACATACTTTTTTTTTCTTGCCAGCTGTGGTTACATCTGTATCATAATAAGTGTCATATATGTTGAACTGAAGTGAAAGGCCAGTATTATCTCGTACTTGATCAAAGTATTTCAACGTTATTGAACCTAGCATCTGATGTTAACACTGCAACAGTTTAGAAAATATCTTAAAACATCAAGACCTTGTTTCTTTTAGTAATTTTAAGTTTTCTCTGGAGTTGTCGTTGCTTTTAGCTCCTTTCTTTCATATTGATTGAATTCCAGTTTTTATAGTAACTATTTTTTTTTAATTGTAACTAATTAATTGTGTCTCTGGGATGTAAGGCTGCTGCTTCTTGACCAGGACTCCTGTGACCTTATAATGGGACCTTCCAGGTTAAAGAATGGTTAAATAAATAAATAAATGGATGACAATGGACCTGGCATTCCTACTTTCAAAAACTCAAAAAATTTTAATTATACTATTGTGAAGCGTCTTCTGGGACCAAATTTTGGACATATTTAACTTATTAATCACCTTTTCTAATGTCCTCTGCTTCCTTCAGGAAAAAGCAAACAAAAACATGAGTATATCTTTTACTTTGAAGCCCTCACTGACCGGTTTCCGGGTCCACGGAGAAGTAGGGCTGGCCCTCCAGGATGCTGTACACCACCTTGGCGCTGTTCCCGTAGGTGGCGTCGTCTGCATCCGTCGCCGTCACCTGAATCACCGAGGTGCCTGGAGGAAGAAGGAGATCCGTGATTTAGATCAACTCCTCCAGAACCCTGAAAAATGACTCTCTGGATAATTGGAGAAGTTGATGCACCTTCTGATGAGGTGTCAGATGCTCTTCTAATCACGCTCACGCAGGATGTGACTGATCCTTTCTGCCCGTCCACGTTACCCAAAGCAATCATTACTCCCGCGGCCACTTATACGCTCACGCGTGATTGATCTTCACGGGAAATCGATAAGTCCTAATGTATTTTTCTGAATACATCTCTCTAAGTATTCATGTTGACTTGCTGCAAGAAGCCTGTTGGGGTATTTGCAGATATCAGGAGCACATGAGGAGCCAGACATCTTTTTTTTTGGTCTGCATATATGCAGAGGAGCCAGACATCTGATAGGACGACGAGGATTTTGATCAGTTTCACTCTACTGGAGAGACTGCAGCCTCGTCTCAGTGGGAAAGAAAAAAAAAAAAGGAAGAGCCAAGCGCTACCTCCCAAATGGCACCTCGCGGGGCCAAGTGTTGCCTCATTACACGAGGAGGAAAATTAATTGAGTAGAAATATTTAATGGCAAAGTGGTATAAATATAGAATTGCGGCACACAATGGGTTAACGACCTCCTTAAACTTGCCTAATCTGATGTCAGTTGAGATCTGAGCTTCCCTCCTTTGAAAGTCAATGTCATCGGTGTGGATGAAGGATGTGGAGGAGAAAAAAAAATAATAAAAAACCCGGAGAGCAGATAGCGCACAACTCCAGCTGTCTGATTTTGGTGTGAATGACAGTTCGGGAGGATCCTTGAGAAAGTTCACCGAACCTTGATGGCTAATACCTTTAACTAGGGAATTAGACTCAAAGAGGCTTTTCTGACGTGGCAACTCTTACAAAGTATCGCTGATCCACATCAGCCGCCTCGTCACTGATTTTAAGCCTCACAGTGGGGGAAAAAAAAAAAAAAAAAGATTTTTTTTTTTGACAAGTCAGGAGTAATCGCTGCTTTTCTTTTCCCTTTTTCTCCTTGTGTGGAGGGTGGAACAAATTACCCCCCGTCTGTAATCATTCAGTTGTCAAAAGAGGAGAGTGTCAAAGATGTCCAGACGAGCTAAATGTCAAAGTTTATGTCACATTTAAAGGAGCAGTGTTTCAGCGCAGTCACTCGTGAACACATGCTCTGCCAAGCGGTGACATCACACCTCGGCTGTTGCCATGGGCACCCCTGCTGCCCTTCGATAAGTGCTGGACCGCTCTCTCTCTTAACCGCTGAACCGAGTGACAACTCTGTCACATGTCTGTCCTGCAACGTCCCTTTGAAGCGCCGCCGCCGCCGCAGCGGGTCACGTGACTCTTTCACGCAGGGATCGATTTTAATATTGTTTATCTGTATTCATGAGGAGGCCAGTGTGTACTTCCAGAGTAAGAGCTAGGGCCAAAGTGCACGGAGAATTAAAGTTTAATTTGGTGCTGAACGGGGGAGGACGCGTCCAGACTGCAGCGTGGAAATAAAATCCACAATTATTCACTGTGATGACACAGCTGACAGCGATGATAATCCAGCTGAACGCCGTCCTAATAAACTGTATTTAAAAGATTATCTGCAGCAGAGCTGAAACACTTGTTTGCTCTCAATTCTTCATTTAATTACGCAGGTTCTCTCTGTTGCCATGACGATTGATAAAATCCCATCGGTTTTGTGACATTTCTGTCTTATCTGAATCATGATCTTCTTTAATGGAGACGTACCGATGTCGGACATCTCGGGCACCTGGGCCATGTACGGGTCCTTGGTGAAGCGTGGCTCGTTGTCGTTGATGTCGTGGATCTTGATGATGAACTCGGACTCGCCCTCCAGCGCCACGTTGGTGAAGCGGTTGACGGCTTTGGCGTGGAGGATGTAGAAGGCCTTCTCCTCTCTGTCCAGCCTCTTGGTGGCGTGGATGTCCCCGGACTTCTCATCGATCTTGAAGAGGGTCCCCGCTCCGTCCCCGGTGAGGACGTACTTAACGCTCCCGTCTCCTCGGTCCCCGTCCGAGTGGAGCTGCCAAGAAGAACAAACCATCAGATCGTCACGACAACGTCATCTGTTAGTTTCATTTTAATAACCGGCAAACATAAGTACCCCTCTTTATAATAACGTGCAAAAACAGTTTTAAAATATCTGATCATAGCAGGTGTAAATACCAATCACCAGAGCATTATTTATTAAACATCTATGAAGCAAAAAAAACATGATATGGGCAAAACTGCTGGTCTGGTGTATGCTACCACAATGCCAGGAAGGAAAGACATAAGCAATAGCCTTAGAGAAGCAAGTCTTGCTTCAAGTTAACGTTCTTGCTTAAGTTTAACGTTCTCCAGTGAAAAAGATTATTCATAACTGGAAAGCATTCAGGACGGTTGCTAATCATCCAAGGAGTGGACATGCCAGGAAATTGACACCAAGGTCAAACTTTGCAGTGTTCACAAACACAAACGAGCAGGTTTAAATTTAAATAAGCACAATTAGAAAAAAGCTGAACCATTTTGGTTTCTTTGTTAGGAAAAAGCACATCTTTGCTTTGGAAAAACTGCACAAGAAAGTGCACAAGAAAAATAATCACTGTCAAGCACGGCGGGGGAGGGGTGATGACTGTCAAGCACGGCGGGGGAGGGGTGATGATTTGGTTTGGTGTTTTACAACCACAGGACCTGGACACTTGCAGTCACCGAGTCGAGCAGGAACTCCTCCAGAAAAGCAGATTATTCTAGAGACAAATCTGAAGAAATCTCTTGTTGTATCGGATACTTGACCACAAAAAAACAAAAAACTAAAGGACAGGAGGAGATGACTTTTGTGTACAGTTGTAATTTCTTTTCATAAACACAGACAAAAGCAATGAATTTCTTAAAAGATATCACATTATCATGACACTTAAAAAAAAGTTCAAAGGTCACCGAGCTGTTTGATTGACAGGTGATCTTTGAGACTCTTCCCAGCGATGTTGTCAACAGAATTCTGTGTTTAAACAGTCACAGTTTTCCAAACAGTGTTGGTAGCAGTGATCGGGCCGATCTGGGCCTTGGCGGCGTTAAGTGTGTTTCGCCTCATACATTAAGTCCACATCATCTTCTGTGAACCGTCACTGCAGAGGCTCCCTGTGAAACCCACCTCCCACACCGCGGTGGCATTTCCACGGAGCTGTGAAACAGAACGCCGGTGGGTCGAAGCCTGCGAGGGAAACCAGCGTGAGCGAGCACACGTCCGCCGCCTGCCAATCCCCGGCGCCAGGAGACCCCCAGAGTCTACTCGTCTCCGGAGCTTCTTTCCATTTATTTATTTCTTCTTCTTCTTCTGCGTGAACAGCAGCTTAGCATGCTCTGACATCTTAATTCCTCCGCCTAAATCCCCCGAAACATATTTATCCGAGAACTCATCAAAAGCTTTTCCACTCTTCCCCCCACCCCCACTCATAATGACCAAGTACATGGTAGTAATTGCAACGGGCGGGGAGTTGGGTGGGTTACATGTTTCAAGACAAGGGAAAAACATGTCAGGTCTAAACGGAGCTGCATCTAAATCTTTTGCCTCCATAAGTGAAGGAGGTAACTCTGAGGTCTGTTGTTGACACTTTGTTAACTCGGGTGAAGTCGCCCCTCCACCCCCTCCACCACCACCACCCCGCCGTTTGAGCGTCAGCTGCCGTCACGTCTGCAAAGGGTTGTTGGCTCTGCCGGTGGACAGACCGAGGGGGGATATTGTGCTTTGCGCCTGGGTCACGTGGGAGCACGTTGCAAAGTCGCCCCACCACCACCACTCCCCACCTCTCTCATCGTATATTAAAAAGCTTTTCATCCCAGGTGCTCGAAAGCTTCGCTAATTCGCCCAGTTTTATCAGGCTGGCACATGTCAGGCCAACAGCTTTTTGGATTTGCATCTTTAACACTGTTTTGTTCATCTGCTGTTTTCATTCCTGTTTCCGTCTATAGCAGAATTTTGGTATCTTCAGACAAACGCCTTTTTTTTTTTTAATTCATCCACCTCAATTCTGCTCAAAACAACTACTATTATTATTTTTGTGTCTCCAGATTGAAGCTGAATATCATTTGTTTAGTGTTCTGCTTTTGCAGCATGTGCTTCCAAACAGACCCACTTGGCTGATAACAGCTCCACTTCAACATGTTTATCTTTCTCCCACCGCTTTAGCCGCGATGTCCTCGACCAAGACTGTCCATCAAGCCGCCGCCAGAGCAACCATTCACTTAATGACAGTCAAGCCCACTCCTTGGGGCTGAAATGTGAGGTAGGCAGTGTGACATCCACTATGCCAACTTCATTTCTATGGAAACGGAGATCTTGTGGCTCTGACGAGTCCGTCCTCGGATATTACAAGGCGGTTCAGAGTATCGAGCTCCGGTACCCGCTGTGGTGACCCCCCCAGCCCTCCCAGCTGCCCGCCTCGACGGTGAGGAAAAATTTACTGCCGCTCTTCTACTCAAGTAAAGAGGAGGGATATAAAAAAAAAAAAAAAAAACTCTCCCGGAAATCAATGTGGCAGCTCGACGTGCATTCACAATGGCCCTTTGATCAATTTATATCGAAAATACAATTAAACTGTCACGGGGGGAGAAAAGAAAGCCACATGTGCATTGAGTACAGTCGCCAAGAAGCCCTGGCACATCGATAGCTAGCCTTTTCTCCTCCGCCCTCCTGTGGTACCAAAATCATAAAAAAGGCGGCGAGCATGACACTGTACCCATTAATACTGGGACTTTTGGTCTTTTGAAGAAAAAGGAGACAACAGAAAGAGAATGCTGTCTCATCATGTTAATCTGTCTGAATGAAGCCTTAGTTTCTAAAAAAAGAAAAAGAAGTAATTATGTTTTGAAAAGTTTTTATTTTGTTTTGCTTGCTGAGAAGATTATGTCTGTATTAGACCAAGTTTAGCGAGATTTAGCTAAAGTGAGACTCCTGGCTTAGCAGAGCATCTTAGCAAAAAGTAGTTTATTCAATTGTACTACGAGTATACTTACTTTATACTAAAACTGAGGCAGTATACTTGAAGTATAAAGTAAAGCCTAAGACCAAGTACATTAATACTACAACTTATACTTTCATATTAAAG
>JAOWBL010000013.1:13557967-13577947 GCA_028564865.1 Zenarchopterus dispar
ATCGTTCCGTCTTTTACCGCGGGTCAAGAGCGGCTCTCTTGTTTATAACAACCTGTCATTGTGATATTTCCAATCCATTTCTTTTTTCACCACCAACAAAAGTGGTTTTGTTCCATCCTTGGTACTGCGGTTGCCACGATGCCACTCGGAGTGACAAAAGATCTCTCTTTTGTGCATCTCATCACTTTGTTTTTCTTCCTCTACCCCCCCCCCCCCCCCCCCCCCCCCCCCCCCCCCCCCTTCCCCCTCTTCTAGACTTTGTGAAAATATGGCCTCCACCTGAGGACGCAGATGCAGATGGCTGTTCGCTGCTCTGAGCCATGTGTTCGACTCAAAAGCCATTCATTCTCTTTAGGGCCTCGTTCATCACTCGAGCTTTATTTAGCAATTAACAAACAGTAATTGCGACCAGATAAGATCTACGCACCGCGGTTCTTTGTGTCAACCGGCTAGCGATCCGACAGTGAGGGAAACGCAGGCAGATGTATGTACTCGGGTGAAACAGGCGCTCGCGGTCTTGATTAAGTGTGCTGCTCGGGGGGGTTGATGCTTTAATGGCGTCTTCGGGAGACGGGCTCTTAGGCCATGCCCTTTGGCTCTCTAAGTGTACGCCACACTCAAATAATCCATTCTTCTTTTGCTATTAGCCCTTTTACAAGTTGAAAGGACCAGTGGCGCATCAATCACCGCTCTCTAAAGACAAACTGGTTTGATCGTGCTCTGTATTTACATTTGATCTTCACTCACTCTCAGTTGCTTTCATTCTTTTTAACTTTTTTTTTTTGTTCTACCACGAGAGCCATAATCCGTTTTGTCCAGGGCTGAAAGTCAACCCTCAGTCAGCGAGGACGTATGTTGCAGAATCTCATTTGGTTGGATGACTCCATCCTCCGTGGATACATGACAAGAATGCAAAGCACTTTCCCCATTCAACTGCTTGCACAAAACAGCCTTTCTTTCCTCGCTCGGTCTTCCTGACCTTGCCACAACGCTTCACAATCTCCTCAATTACAGTACGTTGGAAGAGCAGACCGATGCCTCGACTTCCGCTCTGCTGCATGTCGGGCAAAGCATTATGCGGTCCAATCTTCTTGTACGTCCGTCCCAATGTTATCTGGGTCAAGATTCTATTTTCATTTTGTTAAACAAAAGATACCTTCGGAGGACGTCGTATTTCACTTCAGGGCTTGGAGACGCCTTGACGTGAGTGGAATGGACGCGGCGCAAGCATCCGCGGAGCTGACAGTCAGCATGTCACGTTGGCTATCGTGAGATGAGATGGTCCTCATATTCTCGGAGACAGATTGATAAAATCATGCAGCCATGTGTAAAGTTAGTCCCCTCTCTTTAAGTTGTTGACAAATATAAACAAGAGTGGGTAATACTAAGTACCACCATTTTTCAGCAGTTTGTAGATCTACTTTAGCAGCAGTAATGTAAAAGTGACTCATCATTTTGAATGAATTTTGCCCGAGTCATCTTTTCAACGTTGCTTCGGTTCATTGAGGTTTATGAACATTCATTTATCCACATCTCTCCTAAAGTCCAGTCATGGCATTTCAGTTGGATTGAGGTGTGGATTTTGATTAGACCATCCTGATCTTCATGTTGGAAATGGTGCAAAAACTTGAAGAAATTAATATCAACATTATCTAACCCTTCAAATAAGTCGAAAATTGCAATGTTTCATCTGAGAAGGATAAATAAAGTTTACAAATTTCAGTTTTTAATTGAATTATTTTGATTAGTGCTGTTATTCTGTTATTTGATCAATTAATGCAGCTCCTGATACCAATATCAGGCTGGTCTCTTCTGGGAACATCTTTTTTTTAAATTTTTTTGTCTGATTAATAGATGATCTGTCCTTGGGGTATACTTGTTGCGACAATTACTCTAATTAAGTAGTCCAAATTTCCCAAACATTTGTATTTATAGATCTGTGGAGAATCGATTGATCTAAACTTGATGATCAGCAACACCTGGATATAAATCGAATCCAGTGGAATCAGAAACAGGGTAGTTTGTATTTCCCCCACATGATTTTCTTCTTTTTGGTTTCATATTTGTTAAATGAAAAAAAAAACAAAACTACACACTGTTCTTCATCTCAGGTTTAAAAAAAAAAAAGGATTAAAAGAGAGAGTACTAACTTTTGTGCATGGCTGTTTGTTTTGATGCATCTCCCAAGGAGGTAATCTTTTTCAGTGAGTGTAGAGGAGGCTCATAATGTTTCAGAGAAATCCATTAAGCTCTTTAGAGTAACAAAAGACAACACAGGAAGTTGGCTGCTTCTCCTTTCGTGCTATTAGAGACACCAAAGTTTTGTTTATTCGCTACATCAAAAACTGATTCTATTAGGTGACTCCAATCTGTGAATGAAGTGATATCTTGTGAAATATAGCTCTTTTTTTTTTTTTTTTTTTAAATGTCAGCAAGTAAAAATGTTGTGCTATGTAGCAATTCATGAAAAAAAAAATCATCTCTGAGAGTTAAGCAAACAATGGAGATCAAGGAAAAAAAAAGAGCAAACAAAAGAGAGGGTTTACGAGATGGAAGTGCTTTCATTTTTCCTCCTCAAACACGTCCGTCACTGCATCAGCCGTTTGCTGTGATGCACTCGCTTCCACAGATTACTTATCAACCCAACAACCCAGCCAGCATTTCCTCATGACATCTGTACAGCATGTGCCCAGCTTTCCTTTTCAGCCGTGACGGCTACCTACACCTTCAGCACGAGGAGCACTTTTCTCCGTTCTGGATGAAGTGAAGTCAGAAACAGTCAAAAAAAACCCAAAACAATGGTGATGACTAGGTTCAGCTAAAAAGAAAGGGATCCAGCTCGGCTCATTGTCAAAAAGGTTTTAGGGTTTTGATATTTAATCAGATATTATAAGAACAATTTAAAAAAACACTTTTAAGCATGACGGCGATAATTTGAATTCTTGACAAATCCAAGAATTTTTCTTTCACCCAAAGACGCTGAGGTTGCAATGCTCGGCTCTGCAAAGAGATTTTTTTTTTCATTAAAGTAAAAGTTTCTGAGCATTTAAAAAGTAAAAAAACTTGTGAATCTACTGTTGCTGAGGGTTTTTTTGTTTTTTGTTTTTTTTTTTTTTGCTTGATCTGCTGTCAGTTGGTCACACTAATCAGTACAAAAGAGCGCTAAGATTCGGTTGTTTCCCCAAGTTTATTTCACAAGGACCTTCTCCAGCAGATCATGTCTAAAACACCTCCCCTGGAAGGCATATGACTTCCTAATCAGAGGCAGAATTTCGCAGCTTGTGTTCAGGACCTCATTCCTTCAGTCACTAGGTCACATCTCATGACCATAGGTGGAGGTCGGGGTTCAGGTCAACTGAAGTTGACTAAAAAGACTTTTCCATTGCAGCTCACCTCAGATCTTTGTAGAGGAATCATCTGCATAGATCTGACACATCCATGGGTTCTGTATGTTGCAGATCGATTCAGACTACAACCTAATTCAGATACGAATCTAATTTTGTAAATCCTTTTTGCATCATACTTATGAAACATCACACATGTGCACCAGATATCTGTCAGCATGCCTCATTATTGTCAAGAGCGTAATATTTGTGAGATCATTTCGAAGTGGGCCATTCAGCCCAGATGCTATCACAGCATTTATTGGTAAAATTTAGCTCCAGGGGACGGGGACAACCTTGTAAGCTATATCTGAAAAGATCAAGGAGGAGAAGCCGCCAGGTAATGGACACCTGAGGAGAAAAGCAACCGCAAAACAAAAACTGCTAAGATGTAATTGCAGGAATCTAAAGCATTTGTCCAACCATCTGACATAACTGTAAATGTCAAAAACTGAGCTCTAATCACTGATTTTATAGACTTAAGATCCTCTGTCATCTTCAGTAAACACATGAAATAATAAAACATCGTTTAACTATAGATTGGGGGCATTCTTGGTACTTGGACGAATTTCTCGTCACAACAGGTAACCATAAAGTCAAACATCCTTATAAAATCTGACGGGTTCGTTCTTATTCATATATATCTGATCCAGAGACATAAACTCAAGACACATAAAACTATGAAAAAGTTCTAGTATGAAAATCAGAAGAGACAAAAAACCAAAAACAAACAAACAAAAAAAGTCACTTCTTGTTTCCACCTATCTCTGCACACTCCTCAAACATCCATTAGTCACTCTTATGGGAACCTTCATACTTTCTCACATAGTTGCAGAAATTCTCTCTCTCTCTCTCTTTCTTTCTTTTTTTTTTTTTTTTTTTTTTACTATTATTTATCTTAAAAAAATCTTATTTTGTGTGGTAGATTTCGGTAGAACTTATACGCTGACTCAGCATCCAGTGCTAGCTAGATAGCTAGCACAGCAAAAATAATGAAATACTAACTTATTTCACCATGTAGTAAATTTGACCATGTTAGTGAGAATAAAAAAAGCATAAAAAACCCCCCACAAAGATCTGTATTTCCTTGTCTGGAACACTAGGGGGCGTGATCTATAGTTCATATGTAGGTATGGATGGAGAGCGAGTGGAAATGAGATGTATGCTATCTAAAAAGGAAGATTTTTACGCTACCTTTCCAAAATGCACGCATTTCTGTAAGAGCCATATGAATGTGTGAAGGTGAGTGAATGAAACTCGTGAAGAAGAGTTTGAAGCTGTCAAACAATACTAGAAAGGTGCTACATTCAGGACAGTTAATTTATCATTTACAGCATCTAAATGTTGCCTCAATTCACCTCAGAACAAAAACAAGACCGAGATACTTGAACATGAGGAAGCAACTCCTTTTTAACCTGCAGCAGACACACAATAGGGAACATTTTGTTCTTTCCATTATTTATTGCAAAAGATGACATCATTTTGGCTAAAATAGCACAAAAGCTCCCTTTTTAACCATGCTTGATCTGCTCTGTTCAGAGAAGTTGGTTTTAGGACGTGGAGTCTTAACTCTAGTCCACCTTCCTTCTTGAGGAAGGTGTGCCTCTTTAGAGACTAGCGTCGCAGCTTTGTGCGACCCTCTTCAGAGGCACAGTAAAGGAAGGATTCCCTTCGATGCGATGCCCTGAATGATATGTTTTCAGATGTAGAACAACGTGTTAAGGTTGCTTTCTGGTTGGTAGTGACTTGAAACACCCCAAAATAAATAACTAAAATAAAAAAAGCATTTTTCTAAGGTTTCAAATGGGGAAAAAAGAGAGTAGATTTTACAGTACCTTTCCAACATACTGCATGTCTGTCCCGGTGTACTCCTCCAACAAAAAGAACTGGTTCCACATCCACCCTCGTTTAGAGCGTCTGAGCGGCACTCCGTTGGCATCCTGTCCCGTGAGTCCCACGGACACCCTCCGCCCCCCTGTAGTCCTTCGCGGGGCCCGGAGCCCCAACCCCGGAGAGCTGAGGTGGGCCATGGCCCACAACATCATCATCATCAGTGCACAAACGCCTCTTCTCTCCATGGCCACACCACCACAGCCCTCGGTCTTCTCCCGCCCTCAGTGGTCTGCGTCCCGTGGGTTCTGGGTCAGAGAATCGGGTCAGCTCTCATGCTGGAGATTACCGAAGCAGGAAAGGCTACCCGGACTCACATCGGGCGGCAGTCGGAACCTAGAAGGTTTACACAGACAAACAGTGTCAGCACCGGGCGGAGGGGCAGTAGTTTGGTACCAAACAAGCTATTGTTTAACATCCTGGAGTCAGAACCATCTCAGTCCATTCAGGATGAACAACAATCGAGTGCAAAAGAACCAACACGCTCTTCATTGTCTTTCTTAGAAATCAAGTCAAAGATCAGAGAAGGTTAGACAACTTAAAAACAAAAAAATCATACAACAGAATTAATAAGGCCTATATTCATTTCAAATGATACAATTAATAGTTATTACCTCCTTTTATTAATATTTCATGTAAAGGCTTAAAAGAAATCATCCACCTGTAGTGGGTCTTAAATCTAGGAAAATACAACCTTAGACTTACAATAATATTTAATTTTTTACACCATGCAATCATTTATTTAACAAAAATGAAGCTAATAGGAAAAATAAACCACGTGGGCAATACTAAGTACCCCCTAGATGCTTCCACGGGATTTACGAGGTGAAGTTGCAGCCAGGGGATGCTGATCATCAGCCTCTTTAGAGAGCTCAATAAAAGCATTAAAGTATATTTTAACCCCAAGAGAATTTTTTTTTAAATCCATGGTTTAACCTTGTTTTTAAACAAAAGTAATGCGTAGGATTAAGAGATGTGGTACAGACTTGCTGAACAAAAGTCTGGTCTTTTTTAGTGGGTCTGTATATGTAAGGTGGCACATATTCCTAGTAAAAAAATCCTTGCAGAATCCAACAGCAACATTTTTTAAAATCTAACTTTATTATTCAGATTCAGGTCCCTACTTTGAAATTTAAATTCCTTTCTTTCTTTTTTTTTTTTTTTGTCCTATCAGTACCGTCAGATACTTTGGCTCCAAACTGACCTCCCAAATGCTTAAAACAAAAGATTAGAGCATTAACAAAAAAAAAAGAGAAAAAAAAATACAGTGGAAATATGCAAAGGTTTTATCAAAATTTGTTTTATATCATTACAAAGACACACATTTATATATGCTGTGAATTATGCAAAGCAAACAATTCAAGCACATCACCTTGAGCTTTTTTAATAATCAAACAGGCAAAGTAAAAAAAAAATTACCACAGGCATCAGGGTCAGGTGTATTTCCATACTCATATGAAGAACTTCACCGTACTTGTTCAAATCGAAATACTCGCAGCAGAAGAGTCTGGAAAATCAAATACGGGCCAAACACAGGGACGAGACTAAAATAGTAAGATTACTGGACGCCCACATCCCCGTCCACACAAGCTGTGATACAGATTCATGTGCACACACAAAACTGAGCGCTGGTTGTCAGTCATCTGACTGACGGGCAGGCTGAATGCTGTCTAACTAGATAAATATCAGATCAGACATTTTCCACATCAGTGTACAGTCTTAGCTTACATCTGGTACAGCGGGTGAAGAGCTACTTCACCTGCATCAAACCACAGGAATCAGATGATCGAGTGCATGGGCGTATGCACTCTTTTTGGACAGTTGGGGGACATGTTATTAGGTCCAGAAGAACGTCAGTGGAGACCCTGGGCAATGACCCCCATCACTGATGCTGCTGAGATCAATGATCTGGAGCTTTGGAGTCTGGGTCACAAGGTCAGAAGACTTACTTTTCCCATCTTAGGACTTTGGCCGGATGTGTTACTTATGTTAATATTGTGGTCCGTGGGGGTCGCATCAGGACCCCCTCCTACTTCTTCTCAGGCCTGAGATGATATCTCTCCCAGCATGCCCTGAGTCTGCCCCGGGGAACCTGCCTGAAACACCTCCCAGGGGAACCATCCTAACCAGATTCTCCAACCACATACAGTAACTGCTTCTGATATGGAGGACCTAATCACTATCTCTAAAGGGAAGTTCAGCTACCCCAGAGGAGAAAAGTCATTTTTAGTCCTTCAGTCACTTACTGTGACCACAGGTGAGATCGACCAGTGAACAGAAATCCTCACCTTTTTGGCTCTGGTCTTTCATCATCACAACATCAAACAGTAGACACTACACCAACTTGAACACACCCACCACAAGCGCTAAGACTTGACTCTCGTGATATTTAAAAAAAAAGATCTATCTTGAAAATAACAGGAAGATTGTGTTGCTACTGGGTCATCCTGATGATGAACGGAGCATCTCGCCGTCTTCCACTGGGACAGGAGGGATCCAACATGATGGAGGTGGAGGAAGAATGGTGGAAAGTAGGTAAAAAAAAAAGAGAGAAAGAGGGCCATGTGTTACACCTTTGTTGTTTTTATTCCTCGGTGGCTGGAGCGATAACCGGGCCGAGGCTGTTACTCAGTCGAGGTTTGAGGGTTATCAGCGTCTGCAACGTTCCTTCATACCGAATGCTCTCGGTATTGACGGGGTTTAGTCTAACCTGTGTCAGCTCTGGTCGGGTTCCCTCGCAAGGTGTGCTGGGTAATGAAGAAACTATGTTTCTGGAC
This sequence comes from Zenarchopterus dispar, assembly GCA_028564865.1. Taxonomy (NCBI): domain Eukaryota; kingdom Metazoa; phylum Chordata; class Actinopteri; order Beloniformes; family Zenarchopteridae; genus Zenarchopterus; species Zenarchopterus dispar. The sequence goes on from JAOWBL010000013.1 coordinate 13,566,018, forward strand.
ATGAATTAAGTGTTCTGACCTGGTTGGAGGAACCAGACATACCAAGGTGGGTGGGGGGTGAAGCATAGGAAGAAAGATGCCCACCAAGCAGAGAAAAGGAAGTAGCGCTGTCACAATACATGCAGTTTTTTCTTAGATAACAGAGCTAAGTTTAGTATCTGAATAGCCTCAAGAAAAAATAAAATAAAATAAAATAAAGAAAAACCATCAAGAAAAAATAACTGCTGAGATTTATACCCTCAGATGACTTGCTGCATCGACTGGGACAGCTTTGGAGCAACTTCTGTGCAGGATGTTTGATGTCGGTTGGGAGTCTTTGTTGGCCCAATAAACAAAATACAATGGCTGCATATTCCTCTGCTGTGCCAGTCTGTCAAGCTGTTTACGGTGAAGAAAGATTTAATTCAAAATGTAATAGAGAGACTTGTGAGTTTTTCAGCTATTACGGCTGTGTTCGGAGCACAAGTGGTGGTTTGTAAAGACAGTTTGACTGTCTTGTTTACTTTCACTTCTTCGGGCCCACTGCAGAGTTCACCACTGGCACGGAGTCCGACATGGTCTAAAAGAGGAGTGTTTATTTTGTTTTATTTATTTATTTATCACCTCACTTTGTCTTCCTCGCGCAACCAAAGAGAGAGGGAGAACAAGAACATCACAAACTTTAAACTGTTGTGTTTTTCAAAACTGCAACTCAAAAAAAGTCCTCCGGCTCAGCAACACAAAAAAAAAGTGACATTCGAATAAATAAAACAATAAAAGAAACGTACTAGAGAAAAGAAAACAGCGAACTGCAGCACTGGTGCTTGCTTTTTTTTGTAAGTAAAAGAAAAGTCTCGATTTCTGCAGAAACTTCTCTGGAAGATGTATAAAAAAAATCAACATTTCAGATCACGTGGGATCTGTACAATCCACATTTTCTAAATCAATCAAGATCTATTTAGGGTTCAATCTGTTACCTGCTGAGAGTTTAATATGAACATTATCTGAGGAGACTGTACCTTGTACTATAGATTTAAAAAATAGGATGGACAAAGAATTGAAGGGGACATATTCTGAAAGGAAAAGAAAAAAACTTTTCTGTCATTTATAGGATTTAGTTGGATATTTGAAGTTAAACCCAAATCTAAAACTCCAGTTCGTTATACCTTTATAAGGCTTTTTCTTTCACTCAACTGTGATACCATCTTTAGATAGCGGTATACCACATTACCTTGTGAAAGCGCACACTAAAGAGGGAATATCGCACCTTCCAGGGATCAATGAATGCACAACTGGACTGTGGAGGCGGAATGAAGAGGGGATCTCAAGTGCAATGGCACACTCGCCCTTCGTTGCTGCCTCGATCAGAAAACATATTTAATGATCTATTTGGATTAGTGGGAGTTATATAAATTAAAGCATTCTGAAGAATATTTAATGTTAAGGGGTTTCAGAGGTGTCTTTATTGACTGAAGAGTTTTGATGTACTCGTTTTAGAGCCATGAAGAGTACCGTTACTTGTCCGAACCATTCAGATGAAGAACTGCTTTTTGTTTATACTAAAGCAAAAAAGCAAATGCAAAAAAAGCATATTGTTATTGAAGTTTTGTTTGTTTGATAGTGAGAAAAAGAAGAAAAAAACTACCAAGAAAATCGATGCAGAGTTGAGCCATGACGAGAAGAAAAACCACATCTTAGCACAGATTGGATTGAGAGGATTAGTTTAGACTATCCAGCTAAAATCATGAGTTTTGCATCCTCCTATCTCACAAATATACATGCATCTAATCTTAAATACTGCTGCCACCCTCCACAGTCTTTAATCTATGGTGAGATTATTCTGCCAACATAACGTTGGCATGCTAGCAAGGAAGAGACAATGTCATTGAATGGTCCTTGCTGTGTGTGTTTTTCCAAGGTTACCCAGGTTAATATATGTAAAAGTAAAAGGTGAGAAATGAGGCAGGTGTACATGGTTATCTTTACTCTTTCACGACGACTCAGCACAAAATCAATCGACCAACCGTTGCTGTTCGTAGTCTGGTTTTTCTCTGTACTGTAGTAGCCTTTAGTTCCTGAACAGCTTTGATACTAAATTATAAACTTGTCCTTTCACGCTACCAAGCGTAACTCCCTTCCTGAGAAAGTGTAAACCCTCCAAGAACGGTGGTGTCATCTTTCTTTGTGCTCTTCATAAAATTAATCCAGTTTTTTTTAAAACACAATTTCATTGTAGAGTTGTGTTAGTCTTAATCTTCCTCTCATTGGTTCGACTGCCTTAGTTCATCAAATTCTGGCACCCAATAAGGTGTAGAGCTGGGGTTTCATCTCCATCACCAGCTAAAAATCCTGAACAGCAAACAATGAAAAACTGCGTGCCTACCATAACCCCTGAAATTAGGACTTGCCATCTTTCACAGTATCTTAGCAACGTTATTTTATGCATATGTGTTGATGTAACCCTCTGAAATTGCTATATGGATTTCAGTACATGCCACACTGATGTGGTAACTGTTTCAGTTGATAAGGACACTGTTGGTCTTTTCTAATAAAAGAAGAAGCTATTTAGAAGGAAATATTTTTTCATTGACACTTTACAGATTCGTATATCTCAAAATGTTTCTGGGAATTAATCTACACTCAATTTGCCTTGTAGGCTGATCATCTAAGCCCTTTAAAACAATAAGTAGCCACCTCTTTAGTACCACAACCACTGGGTTGCTTGTATCTGGGTCAGGAAACTGTCTACAGCCTTTCCTTATTGACAAGCGTGAGTGATGGCGTGTCCACGCACGCGGCATTGTGGGTAGCCAGATGTCGCGGCCGTCCTTCAGAGCTTCTGCTATCCTTTAAACAAATCCCGGGCCAACTATTTGTTTATGCCCTCTAGATGAAATGGCGAGGTGGAACCTCGGCATGCATAACGCCAGTGCTTAAAGTTAGATATCAAATGCGGTTACCGTGACAACACCATGGGGCAAAAGGATAAGGGAGAGGGTTTGAAGGAGAGGTAGAAAACGTCCTGTCAGAGCAGCGTCAGCAGTCATGCTGGAAGACTGGCCCATCCATTACGCTACCTGTCTTCCTGAGGCAGCCCAGGCATGCCCCGCTTTCCCCTTATGAGGCAAATTGAAACGAGGGGTTAGGTCCCCGCTTTCTGTTTTCCATCTTGCGTTGCAGTTTATAGCACTCCTCAGCCCTTAGCAACTCAGTCCCCCCCCACCCCCCCATATCCTATCCCCATCCCCTCTGCTACTGTCTACTTTGCTGGCATAGGCCTGAGCTGATATGCATTATCGCTGGGCTTTTTTTTTTTTTTTTTGCTGAAAGCCAGTCACTTTGCATGTGTCCTCTGCATGGATCAGCACAGGGAGGGGAAGTGGGGAGGTGGGGGGGTGGGGACTCCCAGGTCAACAGTGTGTGTGCTGATGGAGGCAGGTGTAAGTGAGATGGACTGTCAGGCTTCTTAATCATGCCCGTAGAGAAATAGTCTCTCAGACCACGACTCTCCACTTTGTCGAGGCTGCAGCTCACACGGCAGAAAAGATGTTTCCTTTCCATATCTGCAAAGATGACTAGATGAATTTTTCCCCTGCTTTCCCCTTCAATCTATTTTTTCATTTCCCTCCTCCAGCTTATAGCACACTTGACTTTATGAATTTACTTAATTGACGCTGCTGAGGAGCATGTGGGACTCTGAGCTATTGATTTGCTGTAGGCTTCGGCGTAGTTGGAAATATCAGTCGGTCTCTGGGGTAGGCTCATGAAGCTTTCTACCTCGAGTCCCTCAGCGCTGGGAAGACGGCCTTTTCAATAGATTTCTTCATAATGTCACTGTGGAAAGCTAATGCTTTCACTCTATGGAGGGCTCCACTGTCCCTGGGGAGCGTTCGCCCCTTGACCACATTTGTCATACCCTGGAAGCCATATTGTACCAGCCCCTGCCCTGATAATTCTCTTGACAAGGGACCACGACAGCGAATAAGTCAGCTAAAGCTTTTTGCAACGTCAAGAAATGTCAAGGCCAGTTAAGAATACTGCGGTGCCACATGCAGCCAGTGGCAACGACAAAATGCTTGCCTCCTCACATTTGTGCAGTGTGGGAGTGAAGATAAAAGAAAGATGGAGGGGAGCTTTCGGGTTTCGTCCAACTTGGATCTTGTTCAAAGTGCTGACACTCATTTCCTCTGACGCAAAATAATGTCTCAGATAAATGACGATAACTGAAATTGCAAAACACCTACTCTGAAGTTATTTTAGCCACAGTTATATTGAATACAATAGTCGGTAAGACCTATCACACCATAATGGTTTCAGCTTATCTAAATATTCTGCTTTTGTCATTTCAACTTGAAAATTGATCAAAAATATCACATACTTTTATGGTTGCTGTTACCGGAGGCAATTTTTCTAACCAGTAAACAGAAACTGCACCAAACTAAGGGTGCATTCACACTAGCCCTGTTTGGTCCACTTTAAATGAACCAAAGTTGGCTTGCATGGAAAGTCTGGTTCGTTAGGGGAGGTGTGAATGCACATTCAAAATCCAATCCAGGTCAAAGAAGGAGAATATGGGCAACCTACAAGAGTAGATCTTCATTTGCTTCAAGTGGACCAAATGCAGGACGTGGACTACAACACAAGGCATTGTGGGTAAACAGAACTTAATCAAACGTGAGTGTAGCATGATTTCTGGTTGAAATTGTTTCATGGTCAGAAGTAGGGTAAAGCTCTGCTAAAAAAGTATATCACAACCAATAGACGGGCGAGTTTTCTTCTTCGTCACCACCTGTACTCTTGGTACAGCGCCACCCGCAGGCGAGGAGGGGAATATGCCATTGAAATAGTTTGGCTCACTTCAGAAAGACGAGTGTGAACATAAACTTGGAGCAGCTGAATGTTTAATTTCTAACCAAGTCTGCTTCTCGAGTCTACTCAAGTACTCGAGATGTGAAAACGATCCAAAAGATGTCATCTCAAACAAGTTACTGTCAGTTTTTCAACTCTTTCCCTTTTACAGGCTCTTTTGAGCTAAACTTCGGTTTTCATTCGTAGCAGGGTTTTTTTTGTTTTTTTCTTTCTGTGTTTCCAGAATGAGAGCACCTCATAAAGCAGATTTCCTTTTTCTCTATTTCACTCACAAGTGCTTCGGTTTTACCGTCCGTAAAACTGCCTCTCCTCTTTGCTGTTGCTTTCACTGACCTCTGTTTTTAGTCTCACAGTGTGTTTTTATAAGCTAATGGTTAGTTATGGGAGGGTCTGTGTTTATTTAAGACTGAAGATGGGGGGGTGGTACATTTCACGATGACTAAGGTTCGTTCAAGCCATCTTCCTCTTCCTCCTGCCCCCCCCCCCCGACCCACTGGATTATTTTGAAAAGGAGCCACAGGTTTCGTCTTTCCCTGTTTGCTTTTTCAGGGAGTGCTATCGTCATAATGAAGGTGTGTAATAGAACATGACACCGTAATTATATTCTCCCAGTTAAGAGGCAGTGTTTACAACAAGCACAAGGCCGCCTGCGTTTTCTCCCTCCTGACACGCTCGCGCTCCCCCTTTGTCTCGCTGTCTCGCCTGCCCCGTCCCCACTTCATATCGTATGCCATTTAATTGCATTAAAAAATAAAAAAAAAATGCTTGATGAAAAAAATGAAAAAAAGTAAATTGCTTTAAATTGCCTGTCAGAGATGGTGTGAAGTCGCCGTAGAGCAATAAGAGTTGCGCGTGGCGGTGGATTCTGGGTAAGCAAGATTAATGTGTCGGCTGCCAGTTGTTGAATGCCCCGTGATCCCACGCTCAAAGAAATGCCCGAGATAACATTTTGAATCAGCGCAATTAGTTATTAAATGTATCTATTGGTTTTATTGAACACGGGACGGCGAGGATAGAGACACAGACGACGCGAGTCACACCAAATGCGTTCATCAATACGTATCGGATCTGGCCGGCTAATGGCCTTTCCAGTGCAGATGTGCTGATGCGCACAATTAAACTGGGTGGCATTTTAGTGTTTTAGCCTAATCTACACACGGGAGCAACTGCTCAGATTAGCAACTCATCTTCACTTCCTGTGCTTCTCGTTGTTATATTTATTTATTTATTTATTTATTTTTCTACCCCTAACGAGGGATATGAGCGACACGGCACAGCACCCGATCGCGCCTGTTGAGCCGGAGACTTCGACAGCAACCCGGAGAAAACCCCCCGGGGTGCAATTAAAAGTGAGAAAGGAGAATGTCAGCCACAGGGGCGAGCAGAAGGGAAGGGGGGAATGGAGGGGGTGGGGGTGGGGGAGTGAGTGTTGGGCACCGGTGCCACAGGTAATGTGGTTGTGTTACAATCCACAGAGGAGACCCTTAAAGGCTGCTAATGTGTGCAGGTGTCAGCAGCAGGTTGTTCTCCGTCGGCCTCCGTCTTCCTCCACCCAGCCGCCTCGTTTCATCTCGCTTTGTTAAAGCAAAGCCCGGTCCAGAGGAGGTGTCATTCACGGTCCGCGCTATAACGGCTTCGCCGGTTGGAAATTTGCAGCCGAATCCCAAGCGGGAAACCGGAAAGGCTTGATGGTCGACCCAAATCTGGGGCTCTCCATTTGTCTTATTGTTCATGTGGGTTACTGGTTCACAACCAAGTTCCCAGAGGCAAGTCATGCAAAAACTGAGCACCTGGGTGAACTTTTGCTCCACAAATACATTAAAAAAAAAAAACATAAAACTTTTTCTGTCCTTTGTCCTTGCAGAAAATTGGATACAGATGCAACCAGACAGAAATATTTTCTCAGAACGCCATCAATAGCTATCGATCTTTTGTTTAGCTTAGAAACAGTGTCTAGACACTAGCGTAGCACTGCCTTGAAAATCAGTCGAGATGCACATACCTCAGATTAAGAAAGAGGAAACTGATCATTAAAGACGAGAATTCAGACCGACTGGGGCTTGGGGGGGGGGGGGGATCGCATAGAGGAAATACCGAAGAAAAAAAGAAAAAAAAAAACGACTATGGATCGAGGAGAGCAAAGTGATCTACATAAAATGCTGGTGAATAAATAGCTGAAAATCCCCAGTCAAATTGGGATGCAAAGCTGAACTGAAATTCCTGACTGAATGTCAGCCCAGCAGAGCAAAACACCGGAGTCTTCTCGTCGAAATTAGGATTCAACCTACAACACTGGAATGGCATGAAGATTTAGTTAATGGTGCTCTAAGTCTGCTTACTGCTTCTAAATTGCACATTTAAGTTTCCCCTGAAAGACGACAACTCTTGCCCTTAGTAATATGATTTTAGTTCAAGGATGTCACCGCATGTTTATCAGAGGCACACCTGAGAAAATAACCAGAATAAACTTTGGTCAAATCTATGCAAAAATGGCTTATCCTTTCTCATGGTATAACACGAAATTAAACAAAAAAGAAATATATGTCTTGATAGGCATGGATAGGCGATTTATTTCTGCATAAAAGAAAAGCATTTTAGTACAAGGTTTATTTTGGTTTTTGCACCAGACAGGAATAGGATTTATAACATCTTCCAAGCATTAATTAAAGTTTTTTTTCAAACCTAAAAATGAGGCTTTTAAAACTTAAACCTAACTTGTATGTTTAATGCCTAAACCTAAACTCCTATTTAGAAATTAAGTTTAAATGTCTTAACTCATATTTTAGTAAAGCCTAAACCAAAACTTAATTTTAAATACCTAAACTTATATTTGTTATTTCTAAAACCAAAACTCTTAGTTTGTAACTTTTTAATTCCTAAACCTAATCTTGTTGCTTTAAAATTAAGCTAAACTTTTAAATAGTTTTAAATGCTTTACAGGCTAAGCTAAACCTTGTACTTTTTAATGCCTAAAAATAATCTTATAGTTTTAACCCTTTGATGCCTGATGTTGCCTATTTGATACAAACCCAACTGAGACCTCTGTAGCATCTTAGAGTCAAAATAATAATAACAAAAAATATTTGTACAATTAAAAAAATTCTAAAAAATAGATACACTACATAGAAATATAAAAGAAATTACCTAATGTGTTCATAGAGGTACAAAAAAAAAATTATAAATCTTTTAAAAACAGGATTGGGACTATGTTTTATTGTAATATATTTTAAACACTTTAAATGTACAAAATTATAATTTTCTGTGTATTATTTCTTATATCAGGCATCAAGGGGTTAAAATAGCTCAAACTAAACTTATAATTTACAAGAACCTACATTAGTATTATTAAACACATAGGCTTGTGGACACTTGCAAGTCTCATGTTCAGGAATTTGGTGAAAAACATGAGTAAAGGTTCAGAAGATCTATGTGAGAAGGTCTGATGGAGCACATGTGAAACACCACCCCCAAACCTCCAACCGTCTCCTCATGTAGATTATTTAACTCATCAAAACTGGCCGTTTCCCGTTTTGTCTTTAGAAGATGCTACAATGCTAATATTTTGACGGTTCCAGGATTACGGTGCTGAAACAAACTGTGGAGTCCATCAAGCTCCTCATCATACATGACAGGAGACGCGAGACGGCGCCTTTGACGGGACGCCGCGGATCCAGACGAATCAGATGTGGGGTTAGCCTAAGAGCGTTATTCCCCGCCCCCCTCCTCCAGAGCTCGCCGCAGACACATTTACCTTGCATCGCTGCCTGAATGCATACCAAATAACCCAAATAAATCACACAATCTGGGCCAAGTCAATGAGAGCTGTTTTGCCTGTTTTCGAGTTATTTCTTCAGCGGGGCCCCACATCACTCAGTCCGAAGCTTTCACCGCCATCGTCAGAGTGGCCCAGTTAAGAAGCCGCTGAGGGCTCCTGAAGCGACCGCTCCTTTCGTGCATTTGATTTTTTTTTTTTTTGGTTCTGGACTACATCGCTAGGTTGCCAGCTCTCGACATCAACCCACCCCCTCTTCCTCTCCCTGTTGTCACTCTGACAAAAACAAAGATGGCCCCCTATGAACTTGCAGCAGTGCTTATTGTTGTGTTTACCATCGAGTTAGAGCAGGTGAAGAGGACCCCTCAAAACATTATTTTTAAAGCCCCCCACCCTCCTCCTCCTCCTCTCCTCCACCACCTCCACCTCTAGAGTCTCTTATCATGTTTGGAAACTCTGGTTTTGAACGAACGGAGGCTCACTTTTTTTTTCTGATTTCCACTTCTGGGAATTAACTGACTAAATGGGAGCTTAAAGTGATTATCTCCACTCGCCAGTTTTCTCCAGTCCTTTCGCTAGGGGCTAATAAATGGAGGTTTGATTTTAGCTAAATGTCTTCTCGTGGAGATTAATAATGGACGGTGGCAAACAGATGTGGTCATACGAACGTGCACGAGCCGTCGCCGAACACAAAGGGCGAAGGTATAATACGCTTAATGGGAAACGGTGACGCGTCCCGGGTTTATTTGCTTTCCCGGTGCGTTCACCAGAGCGCATGTTTCGTCACCGGCAGCCATGTGGTCCAACACAACCCTCTTCTGAGGGACTCACAATAGCCGAGCGCTCACTTCCTGCCCCCCACCCCCCACTGTGGCCTTTGTGGTGATACGCTGGTAGTTACCAGAGCCGCCGTCTCCATGCAAATCAAGCGTTTCGCTTCCCGAGCGTCCGTGCACCCCCGTCCAGTCGGCCCGATCTGGAGCAAAAGGCCAGAGCTGCGTCAGTGTAGGAATAAAACCCAGAATGAACCTGCTAATTAAAAGCTGTTATTTCTATATCAGCTCGTTAATAATATCGGCCCCGCCAGGATATTAGATCACAACGGAGCCACTGCTTTTAAATGAATCGAGCGTCTCTGGAAGCGGATGCATTGATTGGACGACATAAAGGTCGAAGTCGGCGCCGAGAATCGAAAATCAGCGACACATGGGCGTAACTTTGGTTTCAAAAAAATTGGGGGGGCCGGACGGAGAGTTAGGGTCCCCCAGCTGAGGAAAAACAGTGACTTCATTTTATCCATCCATCCACAGAATCCATGTGCTAGGTCATGGCGGGACTTCATTTTATACTTTTCTAAATATTTTGGGACGATAGTGAAACAAAATAATTAAGCTGGACATATTCATAAATTCCACATGAAAGCAAAGGTTCTCAAATATTTATGAGAAAGATCTGTCCTATATTCTTTGATATTAAATCGAATTAACCAAGAATGAAAAGAATGATTTCATGAAATTAGAAGTCTTCACTGTTTATTTGCATTTTGTGCGTGATCCGTTTTGAAATGATGCTTCAGTTCGAGGGTTTTTCCATTTATTTATATTTTTGTGCATGAAAGGGTTAATCTAACTTTATAATTTTGCTTCTTGTCTTAAACTCTGTGTTTTGATGGACGTTGAAGAGAAAACAGGAGCCATAAAGGATGTTTGAAACGTTGCTATTCTAGGTGTATTTTTTCATTTAATTTAATTTTATGTTTTCATCAATCCTGTGTTTACTTCGTAGGTCAACTTCTTTCACGATCAACAAGTCAAAAACCGCCTCGCTACTGCAGATGAACTCAATGTCATTATAAAAATTAATATGAAATATAAAAACTATTCAAATGGAAAACGAAGAGGTTGTAATTCAGTCCTACAATTCAACATAAATCGAGGTCACATGGTTATAAAGCTATTGAAAAAAACACACAGAACATCATTCGCAAGCAATTTTTCCCGGTATGAAAATATTTTTAAAATTTAAAAAAAGAGTCCTTAAATACAACATAAAGAAATATGTCTTAATTGATGCCTCCACAACAGCAATTCGGCATGCGTTTAGAGTGACTTGTTGAGATTTTATGGAGGATGGTGAAAAGTGTTTCACCTGTCGGTAATTTGTTGACGGTCCCTAAACGAGACCATAGTGGGTAAGTAGTTAATGTCTGTCAATATCCAAAATAAAACTAATTTCATGGCAGTAGGTACTGACAGAGACTAGCTTCAGACATTTCTGACAGTATATTAGATATCGGTACCGGTCACATGGGTAGTTTTTCCTGCCTTTTTATAATTATAACTTGTGATTACAACTGTATAAACAGACTTGAAAGTGGGGAAGCAGGAGTGGGATTTTGAAAATGTGGGTGGGGGGCACATGTTCCACTTGTCCCCAGTGGAAATTACACCTATGCACTGTTGTCACTTAATAATACATGGAGCTAAAACACAACTATCACACCAAAAATATGGGCCCAATAAAAAACTGGATTGGAAAAATGTGTTTTCCCTTCGACTGAGAGTAATGACTTTTCTGAGGATCCCACCATAAAATAACACTGCAGTAGTTATTAGCACCTGCTTTTTACTTTAATAAAGGGGACACATTATGAGAGATACATTTTTGCACTTGACAGCACATATTTGGGTGTTTGAAATCATTAAAAAAAAAACAACTTTACAATAACACAACCCTGGATATGCTCAGACTGAAAGTTTTAGCAAGATTCTGTGATTTAACAGTCCCTGGTTAAATATTACGCTTTTCCTGACTTTTAAAGGTTCAACATTGTCTTAAAATGTCATACATGCAGTTTTCAGGGTTTCCAGCTGTGATTTCAAAAGGTGGATGATTGAATTTTAAAAGGCTAGTCATTTCTTAATTACTCTCCAGATACATAACCGGTAATTGCATCTCTTCACTGGCCCTTTAAACCCCAAGCGTAAATAATCCCAACCCATGCATCTGTCCCCACATGGGGTTAGCTCCACCCCCCTTGGATAAAATTCAGTTTAAAAAAAAAAAAACATCGTCCAATTGTTTCTGTGGCAAAAATGCATCTGATTAGTTTAGGGAGGTAACTGTAGAGTGAGCGGGGAGCAGTGGGAAGGGAATGATGGTAAATTGGCTGCTCACCAGAAAACACAGAAAATCGAGTATTTTGGGTGATACAATCAGACAGCTCCATTGTGGACTGCATATATATATATATATATATATATATATATATATATATATATATATATATATATATATATATATATATATA
>JAOWBL010000013.1:13589378-13600281 GCA_028564865.1 Zenarchopterus dispar
ATCCAACCATCATCTATCCTTCCATCCATTTGTCCATCCATCCATGCACCCATCCATCCATCTATCCATCCATCATCCATGCATCCAACCATCCATCCATCCATCCATCCATCCATCCATCCATCCATTCATCCATGCATCTATCCATGCATCCATCCATCCATCCATTCATCCATCCATAATCCAACCATCATCTATCCTTCCATCCATTTGTCCATCCATCCATGCACCCATCCATCCATCTATCCATCCATCCATCTATGCATCCAACCATCCATCCATCTATTCATCCATCCATTCATCTATCCATCCATCCATTCATCCATTCATCCATGCATCTATCCATGCATCCATCCATCCATCCATCCATCCATCCATCCATCCATCCATCATCTATGCATCCATCCATCCATGCATCCAACATCAACAATTCATCCATCCATCCATCCATGATTCATCCATCTATGCATCCATCCATCCATCCATCCATCCATCCATCCATGATTACGCGTGACCAACTGTGTCATCGACCTCCACACCCGGTAAGTACCAAGTCACCTTCATACTCTGAGACTTGTGTGCTGTACACAGTGTCGTACATGGAAAAGCACTAATGGAAATAATTGAAATGAGACACAGTGACGGGCTTATTGAGGGAAATCTGGAAGTATTAAAAAAAAAAAAAAAAAGTCAACCAACAAGCATGTAAGGTGCAGCTTAGCCATGCGTTACGATGTAAACACAGACGCATATTGTAGGTGACTGGTGACTCATAGCCAAAACTGTGCACGGTTGTTGCAGTTATTTAACAAGTACGACACGAGCTCTTACAGCCTGTCGCACCCACTCACCTACCAGGTGATGTCAAGTAAATCTGCAAAGCTTTAGTGTCTTTGGTTTTTAAAAAAAATGTTTTTATTTATTTATTTACAGAGCATCAATAACAGTAAGCAAACAAAAAAGAAAGCTGGAGATTTGCATGTCTTATCTTAACATTTAGTAGGATAGAATAATTTCATTGGTGCTTTCGGTTCAAAAAAAAAGGAGAGAAAACCAGGAAGGAAAATTACTTTTATTAAATATTACTAGCATAAATGAATTTTACTGACTTAGGAGACAAATTACATTTACAATGTTTCATTTTATGGATGAGACTTTGAACCTCCTCAAAAAGGAAATCAATAGGTCTCCTTTTAGACACAAAGAGTCCTATAAACAATCCCAGAAAAAGATCAATATGCTACAGCAAAGTGAGCAAGGGAGCACAGAGGAGTCAGACACCCGAGCAACCCGCATCACAGATATCATAGTTTTCTTTAAGCAGTACCAGATACGCTATTGTTCTGTGGGGCAAAGATAACTTTTTTTTTTTTTTTTCAATAAAACCTTAGTTTCTCAGCTCCCAGGAGAAATATAAACACAGCAAACGTTCGGTTCATTATACTGTGAGGAATCTGCGGCGCATCACGCAGCCACGTCTTCTCTCCGGTGTAAAGAAGAGCTCTGCCTAAAGTCAACCAATTTCCTTTTGTCATTTTCAGCTGAAATGAAGCAACGCTTAACATTGGAAAGCAAATCAGTGTCAAGCTTGTTTACAGCACATATACAGTACATTGTGTAATTATCTTTGGAGGCCTTTTTTTTTTTTTGAATCAGCGCATTGTTTGCAGTAACTCGCACTTAAAACAGCTGATGGTCACAAGTTTTCCAGTACGCGGCGGGTTGTTTTTGTTTCGAGCTCGGGGGTTTGACTTTGAATTTGGTTTGACATGGGAAAATGGGCTTATGTGTCTTTTCTTTTAAGGACCCGGGCACCTCGCAGACAGAAAGAGAAATGAAAAAAGACTTTGTCCTAACAAGTTTTCCCGAGTTTGAAAGAAAAAAAAAGACGAAATGGAAATGCCACAATTTTGCAAACGGGGAAGGTACCATGTGCAGCAGATGATGGAAAAAGATTGAAAAAGACAAGAAGCTCAGCTGAAGTGGATAAGAATGAAGTTATGAAATCTCCTTTTCTCTCTCAGCACCACTTAAAGAAATTCTGAGACACTCATTTCACCTTTTCCTGCCATTGTGAGTCTGAAAATAAGGCCTCGGCGAACTGGGAGAGGGTCTTCCACACCAGAAATGTCTCTCTCTGCTTCTTTAATGACTGTGGGATACGAGACATTATCTTTAGCACATGCAGGGGGATAACGTAACTGCTGTGTGGAGTCTCTGTGGACTGCAATTAGGGGCTCATATAAAATGCATATCAATCTGCTTCTAATTCTGCTGTGGAATAGCAGCACAAGAGAGCAATAATGTCAACTCTGCTGATAGTGTTTGGTTGCAAGGAGATTGTCATTATTGAAGGCTGCAAAGACTTCTGGAGATGAATGATCAGCGAGGCATTCTGTACGTTTCATTCACCCAGGACACAACCTGTTTAACACCCCTTCCCCTCAGGCAGGAGACTACGGTCCAACCAGAACCAGAACTTCCCCCCACAAAAACATCTTCTTCCCGTCAGCCATTAGACTCATGAACAATAGTTAAATGATTTGGGCCTAAAGCTGCCACACTATGCACCTGCTACTGTTTGCACATATATATATAGTAGATTTAAAAAAAAAAAAAAATTTTTTAATTTTTAATTTTAATTTTTTTTATTTAAATTTTTTTTAATTTTATTTGAATTTATTAATTTGAATTTTATTTTTTAATTAAATTTTTTAAATTATATTTATTTTAATTTAATTAATTAATTTTATTTTATTTATTAAATTTTATTTATTTGTTTATTTTCTGAAGTTTTTTCCAAGTATTATATTTTATTTTAATGTATTTTGCTTATTCACATGTGTTTATTTTTATTCTATTTTTTACTTTATTTTATTTTATGTTATATCTGCACTGTTACATCAGAGCAACTTCCTAGTCTGCAAACCTGTTTTACTGGCATTGGCAATAAGGTGATTCTGATTCTGACTCTGATTTGCCCCCATTTTTTTATAAAATTATGCAACAAAAGGGACCAATATCCGCCCATGTTCTGCTGGTTATCTGGGACTGGGTCACTGGTGCAACAGCCTGAGCAGAGACTGCCAGACCTTCCTCTCTGCACCCACCTCCTCCAGCTCTATGTGGGAGGCACAAAGACATTCCTACGCCAAGCAAAAGATGTAATCTCTCCAACAAGGCCTCCTTCTGATGGGACATCTCCCAAACATCTTTCCTGGAAGGCATTCTCAACAAACCATTTCATGAGGCAGAAGATTGGTTCTTCCCTAGTGAGCTCCTCATCCCATCCCCAAATAGCCTTTCCTCCTTGATACAAAGATTTAGTCTGGTTCCTCTAGTGGCAGAAGAAACTTCCACTGAATAGATGGACAAGCAGTCAAACGAACGGAGAACGGGACGTAGACTAGAGTCGACTAAAAACATCAAAAAATGGCATGCAGAAGAGTAAGAAGTTATTAGCAGCCTACTTGGTTATTTTAAACAACGGCACTCCTGTATGATTCCCTGCCACATTGGTTTGGTACGTTCTGTACCGGTGTATAAATGGGAGGGATTTACAGATTACATTTCACGAGGGAAAACATGTGTAGCATGAACAGGTATGGCTAGGAGAAAGCTCACCTTAGACGCTTGAGTTCATGATGTCATTCTTTTCTTACCTTAGGTGAAAGCTGGAATATGGACTAACTAGTAAATCGAGAGCTTTTCCAGACTCCTCCTCCTCCTGCAACTCGCAGCCAGCCGTCTACTGTTTTCCAACTGAAAGAACACCAACTTAGACTTGGAGATGCTGGTACTTAAACCTTCTTCACCAGTATCCCAGCTGCAATGCTTACCTTTAACTTGTTTTTTTGTCTTTTAACACTAAAAAAGAATCTCTGCCTATTAAATTCAGAGCTAGTCATGCAAGCAAAAGCTTTTTCCCCAACTCTTGATAATGACCAAGGACTTGCTATTTATTCCAACACAAAGTATGGTAGAGTGCCTTCACATATATGGTGGTTATCATGTTTTAATAGGACGCTGGCATGCTCCACCTAAGCACGCACCGAAGCCAATTAAAGCGTGGATCTTCATGCTAATGCAGAGACAGACTTAACAGCGTTTCCTCCGTGCACGTGCTACTTGTTCGGAAAATTGATAAGGTCTTTGCACCTGTGTTTGGATTCCAGGTGGACATGCTGAACATGACGATACAGGTTCCTCCGGTAATTCCCAATAATGAGATGACCTTTTCCAGCTTCCAAACTACCCTTTTCAACGTCAGCCGGGAATTGCTTAATTGTGAATGTTTCCTGAGAGGAGGAAAAAAGCTCACAATGTGGGTGTTATGAACTGTCTTTAGCCAGTTTTTGCATCCCACACCAACATTTTCTCAAACGAGTGAGGACTGATGTTATACAGAGGAAAACAGAGCAATAATGACTGTTCCTAGAACTTCGTCTAACCCGGTTCAGACATCCTGACAGTTTCAATAACCAACATACTTCTCTGCTGACATAATAGCAGCCACGCCTTGTACCGATCATAATATTAGTCACCGAAAATTATTTAAAGGATTCCCAGCGTCTAAGAGAGCCAAGCGACTAATTTATCCCAGATCCTGAACACTTATCTGGCAAACATCTCCGTCCCTCATAAAGTGAGGTTGCATAGATGTGACTTTTTCCTTTTCAGATGAGTCATACGCTGAGGCAAATCAAATAATTTTTTAATTGATGTGTTTATTAAAAAGCTAAAACAAGAACATTAAAAAAAAAAAAAAAAAAAAAAAAAGTCTCGACTCTGCACCCTGTGAGCTACTTTTAAAGATGTTTGGCACTTTGGGCCAGTTCAGTGGTGCTGTTAAATAAATCACAGTCAAGCATTTGAAAAGCATTTAAATGACTTTTTTTTTTTTAAATACTTTTTTTTTTTTTTTTTTTAGGAGCTTGACAAAAACTAAAAAGTAGAATTTGGAGCTAAACTTCTGGCAACCTTGCAGGATATTGCAGAGTTAAAACAACCCCAGGTCTAGTTTTAGGTGGAACAGAGTGTAAAGCATGAATCAAAGGCAGTTTTGAGTGAGAACTGAATATTTGTGCTGCAGCAAAGTGACAGGTGATGTTTGCACAGGGACAGAGGAACTATATTAAAATAAACTGTTATTTGAGGCCTATGGCAAGACTCAAAAATGTCATTTCACTGAAGCGATTGTGTGGATATGCTTCCTGAAGACAAACCATGGTAATGTGTTCAAAAGTGTATAAAATGACTTTTGATTGATGTGTCTCATCGATGGCCAAAAAAAATTAGGAAAGTTGGTGATGTCGGGGTGATGGAAAGTGGACATTTGTTTTTGGTTTATATATTTTGACTCATTTGAGCTACTGTACTAAGCCATCCTGGCCTTTCAAATGATATCTGATGTGTCTGGGTGGGATAAGAGGAACTTTGTTTTCATCATGATAAATAAAAATGTGAAACTGCAGTAAAACGCACATGCCAGAAAAAGAGAAAAGGTAAGTCAAATACTGTTATCATATTGTTTGTTTACCTATGGTAATCATATGTTTTCTTGTTTAGGAACATGTCAAGAATTATAATTTGGTGTCAGTCTATTTTTGATTTTGAAGTTTCACCATTAATTACAGAGGAATAGCTCTGTTGTGTCAACTATTGTAAAATCTAAATTAAAATTAAATTGTGAGTTGTTGTTTTAGCTCCAAACAGCCAGGAAATCACAAAAAAGGGGTATCAAAAGACATTTTTTCCCCCCTCAGTTCTCAGGAGGATATTACAGACTAACTCCAACAAGATAAAACTACATCGTCCACTTCTGATATGATTCTGATTTGGGAAGAAAAGATACGATACGGGAGGTCAATTACAGGTCTGCTCATTAACAGAAATCCCAGTCTAGAAACCACCACATAAGGACTCATAAAGGTGTATTTTTTAACCTGGTACATGGTGCACGTTAAAAAAAAAAAGAGAGAAGAAGAAGAAGAAATTCAGATGTGGTGATTATAGGTCATTTATGGCGTGACGGAGACCGACATGTCTGATGCTTGTAACGCTGTCTTTTGCCCACCAGAACACAGCAGCTGGCCGGTTTTCGATTTGAATCCTTTCAGGACTCTTCCAAACAGGAACTGGATCACTTGCCAACAGGTAGCTGACCTGGTAGTTGGGTAGTTGGCCCACCCTGGTGACCACCCTGTCAAGCTTAACCCATCAGTGGTGAAAGACTGATCCCGGGTCTCCTAGTCCTCCTTCTTACAGCTCTGGATTCAGATGTTGTCATGGTAGCAACATCTGAAATGAGCGTGAACGGATTAAATCCCAATGTTAGTAAGTTTAGAATCACAGGTTAGCGCAAACCGAGCCAGCCGAGCTAAAGCAGCTAGGTTTTGGTGACTAAGCTAAGATAAGTGTGCTCCAGCTTGCTTTCAGGGCTGCTCATTCTGCAGATTTGCCCATTTTTGGATTAGCGGCAGTTTAAGCCACATCAGCTCCTGTCAACATCATGACATGAATAAAAAAAAAAGAGGCTTCAAAAAGCACTCTTTGTAAACCTGTGGGTGGTGTCACACGGCGGGTTCGTCCAGTATCATTCATACAGGCTACGAGGTAAACAAGATCAAGTGACTAATTTATCCCGCATCATAAACTCTTATCTTGCAAACACATCTGTCTCTAAACAAAGCAATATTGCAAAGATGTGACTTTTCAGATGATTCATACCCTGAGGCAAATCATCTGATTTTAATTGACATATTTATAGAAAAGCTAATACGAGAATGTCTCAGCTCCGCAGCTGAAGCAAAGCCATCTGGCACTTTGAGCCAATTCGCTGGTGTTGTTAAATAAATCACAGTCAAGCATTTGAAAAGGATTTTAAATGGCATTTGGACCTGCTTTTGAGGAGCTCATGCTCTGCAGAAACTAAAAAGTAGAATATGCCGCCTGTACTCCAGGCCACCTTGACAATAGTGGAGTGAAAGTGGCACAGAGGGACCGTGTCAAACATGCAGGGAAATTGCCAAGGGGAGTTCATATTTGCATGACACTGTGACACCCCGTGTTTATTAGCATGCAACCGCCGCTTTTGCAGTGCACATTGGCAAAAATAAATAAATAATTAAAAAAATTTTTTTTAAAAAACATCCACCATCCCCACCCATTAACCCGCCCCTCCCCTACCAGAGCTGAATCCTTTCCACCTCTTTAACGGCAGGGTTTCGGCGTCTGGGCATGCTCAGTGAGCGTGGCTAATCAGCCCAGCCGAGCCGTGTCCTTTGACGGCGAGAAATCCTCCCTGTTGCAGTGTCAGTGCGGATGAACTGGCGGTGCTCTGGCTCCGTGTTGAGGTGGGGTGGAGGTTGGTGGGGGGTGGGATGGGGTGGGAATTAGTCATGCATTTAGAGAGTTTGTCGTGTCACATTCACTTTCTCCAGATTTGGCAGGAAACACACAAACAAAGCGTCCCGTTAAATGACGGTAATTCCTTTTTTCCTGGAGAATTTTGCAAGGTGTGTGGGAGTCCCTTTCACCGTCTCTGCACAGCTTCATGCATATGTAGAGGTGTGTGTTCAGCAGTTTGCAATTTACAGTGATATTCAAAGCCTAATAGTCGCTTCTGTGCTGATATCCAGCTTTGCAGGTTTCACTGGTAATTGGTGCTAACATCTGAAGACTATGTGGGAATACAGCATCTGAGACGCCGCTCCCCTTCCTGCAACAAAAGGTAGTGGATGGATCCTATCAGAGCTTCAAGGAACGAAACAGAACGTTAAAGATGCAGGATTAGCATTTTAACATCGAATTCCGGCGTGGCGGATAAACGGCTGCCGGAGATTAGTTGTTCCTTCTTGGAAGTAGAGAGCATCCCAGCACCGCTAGGAGATAGAGGCATCTAAGACACCACAGTGACCCTTGGTGAAGCAACAGAAAGAAAAAAGAAAAAAAACACAGTGTACACTTTGACGGCATCATAAATCACGGCGCTCGTGGCAGGCAGCCCAATTGTGCCGCGAGGGCAGGTTGAAGCTACCATCATCCCTCCTCCTGTGTCCCCTGGCTGTGTCTGGAGAGGGAAGTGGAACGGCGAAATCGAGCCTGTTCTCCTTTTCTATCATCAATGATGGGGAAAAAATGGACGGCGGGTGGCGCGAGGTGTTTGGAGCTGACAATTATGGACAGGAGTGGTGCGTGATTCCCAAGACTGCTCGGAGTTTAGTGTGGTTGAGATGCTCAGAAAAATCCCTGCCACAGGAAGTCGTTGGAGAAAGAACATGAGAGGGGTGTAAAAGAGTGAAATGGGGAAAGAAATGAAGAGGCAGACTCAAAAGAGATTTTCCCCTCCCTCCCGCCCCCCCCCGAAAAAGAAAAAAAATCTCTGTCAGACTTGGTGTGTGGGTTTGGAGAATGGCCGGCGGAAATCGTCTTTATCCTGAGAGTGGAAGTCTTCCGGCTTAGCGATCACAACAAACTTCCTCGGACCGGGTTGGGCTTTGGCTAAGATGGCTCTGGGGAGCGTGGACAGTGGGAGGAGGCCTTGGACGGGTTCCTCGCGCTCCTCATCCTCCCCGCCCACTCCAGGAGCTGTTGACGTGAGCCATCATGGTGAATTTTTTTTTTTTAACAGTCTCATTGAGTCAGAGGGAAGGATTAGGCCTGAGCTCAACCACAGATGGACTTAGACTGCCCCCTATTAATAAATCCTCCCGCGATGCCGTATATTCATCCGGCCTGCCCCTTTTCAGATTTCCAAGCCGCTGGTGGACACGAACGCAGCGGCATACTAATCAGCCTGTTGTGAAAGTAACAGAGAGAGAGGGAAAATGTGACATGATAAATTGAAAGAGGCCAGAGAGAGAGAGAGAGAGGAGGCAAAAAAAAAAAAAATGCCCCTCTTCTTCTTCTTCTTTTGCATAATTTGGTTCCTATTAGCGACATCATTCAGTGGGTTTTTCAGATGATAATTTGGAAATCTGGGGTTGCGGTGCTAATCCAGCGGCATTACACTTTACCGAGGGATTACTGAGTGACAACTTCAAGTGAAACGAAAGATGTAAGGGCCTCTTAAGCCGTGTTCCTATTAAAAGCCACAGTGCGGCGTGACACTGTGGCAGGCTTCATTGCACACTTGCCAACTAGTTGGGGATATATATCCCCTGATAAACGCTCCAATGCTCATAGGGATTTCTCCCCCAACTTCCTTTTTTTTTGCAATTTTATTTATTCATTATTTTTCCAGCTCTGCATTCACAGAGCTTTTAAATTTTTTTCCTGAGGTCATTTAAGTCGTTCTTCAGAGGCTGCGGTGTAAAGGTTTGCGTTTAAGACCTGACAATCTCGAGAGGGATGACTGAAGGTCTTTTTAATGTTTTTCCAAGTCTCAGATGCTGTTTTTTCTTTTTCTTTTCTTTTTTTTTTTTTGTAATCAGAAGAAGCAGTGAAGTAATATACAGACTTTGGCCAGGTGATGCCTGCGGGAAGTTTAATGAGGTTTTCTTTCCTTCATGCACCGTGAATTCTCGCAGGCGTTCACGGAAATTATAACACATTTAAATCCTGAATCCAATTAATTGCAATCAAGGTTTTGTTTTTATGGCTTCATCATAATATTAGCTTTATAATCACACTTGGCTCGCCAAAGCGACGTGGCAAGAACAAAGTCTGGGCCATCAAAAACCCGCCGTAATAGTCTGTAGGAGAGGAAGTGAATATCGCTGTTACACCTAAACTAATAAATCTTAGTTTTTCCCTGTGACTTTAAAAGCCTTGCACCGGTGTGTAGGTGTGGGGAGGAATAAAACAGGTTGTTAAATGTCAGAAAAGAGTAAGCTGTTTGGTGCTGGTCTGACAAGAAATAAGAAAAAAAAAAAAAAAAAAGAGAACAAGTAGTTTTATTTTATCCTGCTGGTGAGATTACTGATATTTCCCTGGGTGGGTTAAGCTTTAGTCTCAGCCTTTAAAGTTAAATATCAAACTACCGTGTACATACTGATCCTTTGCATATCTGAGAATAACCACTTCACCTTCCCAAGACACAGAATACTGCAGTTAAGGTGACGGCAGTACATGAGCTGTTCAACAAGATCTATACACAGAGTGTACAAATGGCTTTGCCCACACCTAAATGACTGTTTATAAAGGAAAAATACACACTCGGTGTACCTAAAAAACAAACTGATATCAAGTGTACACAAACTTTTTAAAGGGAAGCCCCTATTTGAGATATAAATGGGATGAAAGATGCGAACTGGTGGAAGTGGTTGTGCTCAGGTAAACGATTGATGGATGGGTCCCACAATCCAGAGAGCCACCCATCCATTTTCTAGACCCATTGAATCCATTTCTGGGTCACGGGGGTCTGCTGGAGCCAATCCCAGCTCATTACAGGTGATAGGCTAGGGGTACACCTGGACAGGTCACCAGTCCATCACAGGGTTACATATAGAGACAAACAACCATGCACACTTACACCTATGGGTAGTTTAGAGTTATCAATCAAGCTAACATGCATGTTTTTGGACTGTGGGAGGAAACCCACACAAACACAGGGAGACCATGCAAACTCCACACAGAAATACTCCTGGTGGGAGTCAAACCAGGAACCTTCTTGTTGTGAGGCAACAGTGCTAACCTCTGAGCCATCATGAGCTGTCAGGTGAGGGGTCATGATCAGAGGGCAGACCAAAGGGTGGAGGAGTGGGGGAGCAGAGGACGGGGGAGAGGGGGAAGGAAGGGAGAATGGAGGCAACGCAACCAGAACCGGAGAAGGATCCAAGATGGCCGCCGCCCATCACAACGGGATGTAGTTCCACTGAAGTGATCAAATATGGTCACTTGCCCTGTAAAGGGTTAAACTGAGGAAAGTGTGACAGCTATAGCAACAGGCCTGCATCATTAT
>JAOWBL010000013.1:13625429-13636800 GCA_028564865.1 Zenarchopterus dispar
ACATGTTAAGAATGTGGTTAAAACAGGTTTTTATCACCTGAAGAATATAGCCAGAGTCCGCCCTTTTCTCTCTCGGGCCAACACGGAGACGCTGATGAATGCTTTTATCACAAGTTGCATTGATTACTCTAATGCCTTCCTTTCTGGTCTTCCCAACAAAACCATTTCACCTTTTCAACTTCCTCAGAACTCTGTTGCTCGTGTGTTGATGAGGTCTAGAAAGCGAGCTCACGTTATACCCGTTTTAAAATCACTGCATTGGCTCCCCATGTCTTACTTCTTATGGTTTTTAAAAGTCTTAATGGTCTTGTGCCATCTTATCTTACTGATTTGCTTTTACCTTAAGAACCCTCGTGGACCCTCATGTCCTCGGGCACTGGCCTTCTTAAAATTCCTGTTGTTAACACCACAACCCACGGTGAGGCTGCCTTCCAATACTACACCCCACGTTTATGGAACAGCCTGCCGGAGAACCTGAGAGCTGCAGAGACTGTTAATATTTTTAAAAGCAGGCTCAAGACCTACCCTTTTAATCTGGCTTTTAAGTAATGTTTGTTTTAATATTCTTTTAGACTTCCCATCTTAGATTTTCTTTTTAGCTTTTCTTTTTTAAATCACATTTTATAGTCATTTAATTCAGATATCTGATTTATTTGCCTTTTGTATTATGATTTATTAAAAAGTTATTTTATTTCTGCCTTATATATATTTATTATTTTTACTTTATTTATTTATTTATTTATTACTATTATTATTATTATTTTTAATTTTATTATTTATTCATTTATTTTTCCAATACTTGTTACTTTTTAACTTGGGTGTTGTCTCGGTGGGAACTCTCTGCACTGGAGGTGCTGTTGACTCCAGTTGCCATGGCAGTGGCCTGAGGTCCACTCATCCCTGGGTTGTGGCGGGATCCACACATCCACCCAACAGCAGTGGTGTTTGGTACTCCTTCGCACCCCTGGGGTAGGGGGGGACGACTGTGGCCCTACACCGTGCAGTTTGGCTCTGGGGTTTGGCAGCTGCCTCTTGATGCAGACGGTTCCCTGTGATAGTGGGATAATGTTCCCTCACTGGTTCTTCTGTGCCCAATAATGTTTTACATGTTATTATTTTAACCTTTGATTGTGTTTTATCATTGACAGAGATCATGGTCGATCTGGGAAGGGGAGAGGGATGGGTGGGACTGGTTTTGTTTTTACTGTTAAAGCATTTTGTGCTGCATTTTATTGTACGAAAAGTGCTAGATAAATAAAGTTTGATTGATTGATATATATGTAGAATACCTAACCCAGGTAAGTGAGTAAAACGAGGAGACCTGAACCTTCCAGCTAAAGTTATCTTATATTCATTCTGGTCAAATCTGTCCAGTCGTCATTATCTCAGATGTCACCATGGAAATCCTGAAGCAAGGTTCAGAAGAGCTCTGCCAGGATGCATGGTCAGCTGGTCCAAGGGAGGCGAGCCGGTTGCCAAGCAACACATAGCAGATCAGGGTATCCGTTGGTTACTGGTCCTGTTGGAAGGGTCATGAAACGATCCAAGGTGAGGAGGAGCCAGCTGCTACAAGAGACGAGCTAGAAGTGGTCCATCTGGTGTCCTCCGGTTGGCTCTGGCTAGGAGCTTACAGCTTTTTAAACCCCTCAAAGCCAACGCAAAACATATTATCCTTAAAATAAGAACGATAACGCTCTGTTTGGTCTTTACTCAGAGCGACTGACAAAAGCCATTGCAACTTAACCATTGACCACAATGACCTGTCAATCAAAAGACCACACCCCTCATTATGCAGACATTTGTGATTTTTTTTTTTTTTCAATCTTTACTGATGTGGTACAAAAGATTCAAAGGTGTGACTAGTTGAGTTTTTATCTCCCTTTGTTTCTGGGGTTGCATCAGGAGCATTCAACAAATCAATGAGCAGACCGTATTGATCCGCTCTGGTGACCCCTCCACTTAGAGGGCAAAAGCTGAACTGGTTAGTTAGAGAGGTAACATCCTCAGAAAGCTCACAGTTGCACTTTGAATCAGTTTAATTCATTAGCACAAATAAATAAAAGAGAGTAAGAGAGGAATAAACCAGCCCAAAGTCCTGGTGGTCACCTTGACATGGAGCTCAGTAAACTAGTAATAACGCTAAATGAATCAGTCAGTGGAGTGGATGAATTAGAAAGTTCTGACCCATGAAAAACTCCTGTATGTGATAAAGCTTAATGGGCCAACATTTAGAGAGCAATCACCTCTTGGCGAGAAAACACATTAACTTATTTCCAAAACCATCCCTTCAACCTTGTCTGCTGTTTAGTGCTGAGAGCAGGCGTGAGGGTGAAAAAGTCACCAGCTGTGGCTGAGGATGGAGTTTGTGATGTGAAGTGTGTGGATCAGGTAACAAGAACTGATAGTGAAGAGAAGGAAATAAGCTGAATTTGATGACTCAGCAGTAACTTCCTTCCTCTCACAATGGAGGTTTGATTCTTTCTACGAAGCCCAGAGCATGATTTGATAAGACAGATGATGATGATTTTAGGGTGAACAGAACAAGAACTACATTGAGTATTTTTCCTGAAACATGTAGATGCTGATTAAACGTTTCAGAAGGTGTCACCGAGCCATAATCAAGGGTGTAGGATTGGCGTGGACAGTGGGGACCTGTCCTCATCAATATCCGGCGATTATTAAATTGTCCCCCCCAATGTTGACTCCACCTCTTGCAAGAAAAAAAAAGCTGTGTCAGCACATTTTTAAGATTGATGTACACATAGGGTTAAATCACATCCTCTACTAGACTCCTCAGGCTCAAAATGCTTACAGGAAAATTTAAAAAACTAATTTCTACCCATAGAAAGGAGTCCAGTTGTTATGGACCCTACAGAGGGGCAAAGTTGAGGACTTGGACCCCCCTGAAATTTTGGTGAAAACCCCTGATCAATAACCTGATAATGGACATGTCTTTATCATGTTATAGGGGATTCATACATGTCCCCACTAATGACAAAAGCAAATATATGCCCTTGACATATATATATGTACTAGTAAATGTGAGCATGAAAAAAAGGTGTGGATTTTAATCTTGCAGCAGATATTTTCATATGGTGCATTAATGTGGGGTGTGTGTCCTTCACGAGTCCTCCTTGATAGTTTAATCTCACATATTTTATTAATATCTGACTTCCTAATTCTTTCTAGGAGGACTAAAACCACCAATGTGAAACACAAAAGTACAAGACTGACAAAAAGACTAGACAGTGAAGGGTGTGGTGTGTGTAGTGTGGTGATCACTGTGGTGTTTGTTTGATGTGTCTTCGTGATGAGATGTATTACATGAGGAGACAGACGTGACAGCAGAAGACAAATAGACATAAAATAAAAGAACCCTTTTCAACCATGACTTTACAGCTCTGTTCGTACCTGCTGGTTGAGGTGGGTGGAGTCAGCATCTGAACTAACCATTTTTCTTCAGGGTGTGTTCTTCTGAACGTTGTCACACAGCTTTGCAGTAAGATGTGAAATGACATTGAATAAATGTAGGAAATCTAGATAATTCTGCTTTGATCTGGGTCTGTGATGTCACAGTGCCCTACAGGACTAAACTGCTCATTCGCTGACACATTTTTCAGACATTGGTGTCCCCAAAAACAAAGTGAAAAGATGGTGTTTGCTTTTCACTTGGCAGTCACTTCAGACACCTGAATATCTGCAGTCATGCATAAAGTTTTTCCACCCACCTCTTTCATAAAATGTCACCTTTAAAAGATCCATGTTGAAAAGGAAAATCTCTAAATTATCACTTGTCATAACCTGACATTATTATAAAGGTAAATGAATTAACTATGTTGGCTGGCTTTGGATTTACAGCTTGACAACAAAACTGTAGCTATAAAAAAAAGAGGTTTTGAATCTTTCTTCGTCTTTACATGCAAAGTCACAGCAGTGTTTCACACTTAAAGTGCAGCTGAAAATAAATAGTCGGTGTGCTATAATGACTTCTGTCCATGAGGCCCTGAGCAGGTATATGTTTATGTAATTATGGCCTCTGCCTCGGTGGCAGGAGTCGTGTCTCATTACCATCGTGGCGGGGTGTGCATGGTTTGAATGAACAGCATGACAGCCGACGGGGAGGAACATGGACGCCGGGGTGTCCAGTCATAAGCGGCGCAACTGTACCAGAAGACTGACAACTGTACCTGGATACCTGCTGCTTATGTGAAGCCCCCGCCCTGCAAATAAGACCCTACTTTACCTCGGCATTCACTCGGTTGAATCCATTATTCTATATAATTCTGTGTCTCGCTGAGCATTGTTTTCTCGCTGTCCTTGTCGTGGCCCCTCCTCGTTCGGCAGAGTCTTTGTCCGTGATGGTTAATAATAACACCGATCTTGAGGTGGCTTTTTTTTTTTTTTTTTTTTTTTTTTTTTGTGGTTTGTGCCCCATGAAAAGCAGAGTGGTCCGGGTACACGCCTCCCCGCCATCACTTCAGAGTCGGAGCGAGATACTGATGCCACATCAGGGACCTGGAACTGCGCCCTTGGGTGTATTTCAAAGACCCTCACCGCCCCCCTCGTTCTTCCCCCCCAGTTCACATCTGGCACCTCCAGCCACAGCGGTGTCTGCACTTGCTCAGTTGTAATTACTAATGGTAATTACCAACCTTTTCGGTGAACCAAGAGGCTTATATAAATAAATGACGGGCGAGGTGAGCGTGGCAGTTTCCCAGCAGTACTTCGTACCTCTAAAGCTGTCCTTCACCCTAATTCCACCACTGGGACCTTGACTGGATGTCAGGTTGCCTGGCTCACAGACTGGACCTATTATCTTCAACTGCCGAGGCTATTAACCGATGCACTCATGTGCTGTACGGTGGCTCTCTCCATTTAGCTTGGCCTGGTTAGTCGTCTCTCCCTCCCCAAGTCTTTTCTCCCTCCATCATTTATTCCAAAGCCTCGTGTGGGCAGATGCCTCCTGACCCCTTTCAAACTCTTTCAGAAGCCTCTCAAGTTGGTTCTTTGAGCTTCGATATTACACTCCCACCAGCGATAGTCCATCTGCTGAGGTTGAGGACTCCTCTCTGCATGACTGGTGCCCCCCCCCATCCCCAAACCCCCATCCCCAGCGCTCACACTGAGGCCACCTGCATTCCTCAGACAGAAAATGGCTGAAATGGCTGGAATGAGATTTGCCTCGGGTGTAATCCCCCTCAACATCTAAGTTGGAGGCGAGTTCACTTCTTAAGGACTGGAGGGATTCGGCACTGCCTCCTACTGTGGAGAAAGTTGCTGCGAGAGCAGTGGAGGGAAAGAGGGCTGAAGGAGGAGAGAGAGAAAGCGAAAGGAAGGTGGGAGAAAACAGTATGCAAAAGTAAGTGAACTGAAGTCTTCCCTAATTAGGCACCGGGCCTTCATTCAGCACATTTATAGTCTAATAAGGCATGGAGGGTATGTGGTGCACTGTGATTAAACAGACGTTTGCTTTAATACACGGTGGCTGGTACAGTATGTAGGGGCTGGTTCTGGATATCTGCCACAGACATGAACAGCCCCTGCTCGTCTTCTGGACTAATTATCCCGATGTTCTTGTCTGTGATTTTTAGCACTCAGACAGGCAGCAGAACAGGGCCTGAGCAAGCCACGGCAGCCAATGAAATTGTCAAAATTATTTAATCCGTCGCACGAGAATGCTAATGTAATTGCTTTTTGATTAATTGTGCCAGTGGGGGGAAAAAAATATAACAAGGAGCTTGCTGTTGTCATATTAGAGTTCAATGAGATTCCTCGGAGTGATCGGTTGTAAACACATCCCTTCTTGTCGGAGTTTGATGAAAGGCCGCACTTCAAATCTTCATGAAATGTCATTTTCAATAATTATCTTTTGAAGTTCATCCAGATATTGTAGCAAGATTTTGGACCTGCTCCACCCTCCGGATTCGTTTCAGGGTCCCAGCGTTCATGTTGGCTCGTTAAAACACTGCTTTGGCTTATGGTGACATTTTAAATGAACTTAGCCGTTTTAACGTAATTAGAGATTTCTTTGTTTTCCCTACTCTGGCCACTCATAAATGTCATAAATATTCTTTGGCTGGGTTTCACCCATCTGCTGGAAATCACATCAACTGTGTATCGCAGTAGCATGTAGCAACTAAAGGAAAGAGATTTTCTGTCATTCTAAACTGGGATTTTGTATTTATTGCAATATTATATGACATGAAACAAGTAAGCAGATTTTCAATAACTGTAAATAATGTTTTATGACTTTTATGAATAGAATTAGTCCAGCCAGTGTGGGAAGGGGTTCAGTTTGGTAACCTCAGCGTTATACCTCTGCTTTTATGTGGATGTTGTGGTCCTGCTGGCTTTATGAGGTCTTCAAGTCAGACTGGGATGGTTAGCAGCCAAGTTTGACGTTATAGAGATGAGAATCGGCATCTCCAAGTCCATGGTCCAACAGAGACCATGGTTCTCGGTCAAAAAAAGGTGGGTTAGCCGTTGCTTCAAGAGGATAAGTTTCAAGGTCCAATTATAATCTTCTGGTCTCTCAAGAACTTGAGGGATTCATTTCAGTGGGTTAAAAGCAGAGGTGAAAAAAAAAAAAAGAATCAGGTGTGTTCAAGCAGGGAAACAACTAAAACATGTAGAGCAGCAAACCTTGAGGACCACAAATGGGCAACCGAGGGCTAAAGCACAGTTTTTTTCTTTGCTTAAGTTAAATTTCTTCCTATTTATTTATGCAATAAAGCAAATTTTGCAGTACAACCTTATAGCTAACACCTCTACACAACAAAACAGACAAATCGTTTGTAGTTTTGTGGACAGTCAGCCTGAGGTTAATGTGTTTTTATATGATGCATTAAAGTTAAAAATTCCACATCCATGAATTTTTATGATCGTTTACGTTAATTATGTGAACAAATTGCTGCATCCCTTAACGAATGTTGAAAATGAGATTATTTTCCCAATCTGTTCCCTACTTAGCTATTCAGCAACTAGAAACATCCAAGATTATGAATACCATTGTTTGTCACTGAATATACATGATTAAGAATAAAGAAATCAGTATTTTTGGTAATGATGAGACACATTTTTGTAGTTGTGTAAATTTCTGACAGAAATGTTTTTTTGTTCTTAACAAAAAAGTATCATAGGTTTATTCAAGAGGTGATGTATTACCGTGGATCTTTTACACTAAAAGACATCTCTAAAATTCCCCATCACATTTTCTGTGTTTCATTAATCTGAGAATTAGTGCCTAAAGTTTTTAAGTGTTCATTTTTATGCTTTCTTTCAAACCTGACAGTCATTAATAATTACTGATTTAAGTGAAACTGCAATGGAAGCAGGCAGAGCTTTCTCACCACACGAACAGGGCTTAACTTATCCGTGAACACCTTTGGTGGTGCACTAAGGAGGCACTGCAGTAACTGCAGGTTCTTTTACATTTGAAAACACTGTCAGCTGCTCTCTTCAGAGGTTTAAAAGCGGAGATGGTGGCTGTATCTTCAAGCATTTATGCAAGCAGGAGGAAGAGAGGTAGAAGCAGGAGGGAGGGACCGCACATGGAGTTACTGTTCCTCTGACACAGAGAATCGAGTTTAGTCTCTGGCTCTCAAAGGAAGCCTGTCTATCTTTTGTAGGGGGGGGTCGGGGGGGACTGCAGGCTACCACAGCCTGATGCAGAACTCAACTATGAAAGGAGAGGTAAAAGCTTGGCCTCCCTCCGACATAAAGCATAAAGGGGGGGGAGAAAAAAAAGAGCAGAGAGAAAGACAGGGAAGGGGAGAGGGACATGGATGCAATGTGGTAGAGGGTCCATTAGCATTCCTGCTCTCAACCTGACACTGACAGCTGACACTGACCCAGTGTCCAAGGTGAGCAGGAGACATGCACAGGAAGCAGAAACCCCCCCAGAGGCCAGCCGCCGTGTGTTTTCATGCTGTTCTCCGTTTCCTTTGTGGTTGTAGTTGAGTGGATTCTAAATATCACAGTTCCATGACACATGTAGACGACTTTGACCCCGTTGTACCCCAACCACGCCTTTCCTTTATCTTTTAACCTGCACCGTGTGAGGATTTGTTTGAATTATATATTTATTTTTTTTTATCAATCATTTTAATTTGTTGCAGTGAGAAATCAAGATCTTGTTTGTGAGTAAGGGAAGGATGTAGCAGGAGATTGATGGACAGATTGGTCCGGCAGCTGCAGTAAAGTGGAGTCTGTACTGGTCTGTTGTGATAAAAAAAAACCATTTACATTCCTACCCTCATCTGTGGTCATGAACTGTGGGTAGTGACCAAAATAATGAGATGGCAGTCATGAGTGGGGCTGGACTCTCTCTTAGTGAGGAGCTCTAGCCCTTCGGGAGGGATTCAGACACTGAGACGAGCCAGCTGAGGTGGTTTGGGTATCTTGCTAGGATTACTCCTGGATACCTCTCTGTGGAGGTGTTTTAGCCATGTCCAACTGAGGGAAGCCCCCAGATCAGAACCAGAAAGCACTTGAGATATTACACCTGTCAGCTGTCTTGGAAACACCTCAGTATTTCTTGATTAGGTGGATGGGGAAGGAAAGAGCTAGACCCTTTTCCTTAAATTGTTTCTACTATGACTGGAACATGGATAAGTGGAAGTTATTGGCTGGATGGATGGCCATTTGTCTGGTGAAGGGCTAAAAGAGGCTACATTAGATCATATAATATGTCATCTATGCTGAAGAGCATCCAGAGTGGAGACTGCTATTTTGAATGCATGGACATATTCAGTTCTGTTGGAGCACGATCCTCTGAAATTACCTGCATGGTGCATTCAAAACAATCAGAAAACTGACAGTCTTCATGGTCGCCATATCTTGACTATGTGTTGGAAGTGGTAGATTACTCTTGTTACTTTTACGATCAAAAAGAGGACAACGGTCTTCCTTAGGTGCCATTAATCCACTGTAAAAAACATGACAGGGAAAACGGTGTTCATTTGGTTTGTCACTTACAGTTTGGCTGTAACATGGTGGTAACTTGAGCGAAGCAGCTGAAAAAAGAAAGTTAACTCTTGTCATTTCTGGTAAGATTACAACAACAGTTTTATATTTACACAGGATTGAACACAGTGAGCATGTAAGACCACTGAACTTACAAATGTACATCATTTAAAATGTAGCCCGTTTGTGGCCATGCCAAGCTGATAACAGAAACTGTTTAGCAGATTTCCTTCTGTACTTTTTCAAATGAATTTTTTTCCTCCCTAATAAACTTAGCAAAACTCTTTATTTATTTTACTGAACAACACAGTTTATTTTAGCAGGATGCCTCAAGTGTCATTTCCTGTGGCGGTAGCGTAATAAACAACTTGCCTCTAGACTGCAAAGATAACAACACAGTTTAGCTGCTAACTTTGGTAACTTTTGGATTTGTGTTAACGGAAAAACAACAGAATATTGAGTTGGTTGTCTGGTCATCCTGCCCCTGGTCAGATCAACAACTGGTTTGATGAAGGATGAGGCTTCCAATTACAACTAAATACCCTCCGTGGGTGACTAAGTAGTCTTAATTTTGTCTTTTTTTACATCACCACAGGACATGACAACATCTCAGATAAAGTCATCGTGTCTACTGTTGTGATTCTCTCAATCAAGCCAAGATCTGACTGCAAAGAACAAACACCTGGACCAGAACAGCAGGTAACCTAAACAGTAAGGATGCAAGTAATGATGTGAGAACACAAACTCATTCTCACTACAAACACAGTCTGAGTATGTCTTCCCTTCTCTGTGAAGTGTTCAGATTTTATTAGCATTTGTCACTGCAGCAGTCATACAGGGAGGTGATGGGGGGGACAGTGGAAAATGAGTGCAGTGTTGATCTGAGGTGGCTCCAGAAGACAAGGATTTTTTATTTTTTATTTTTTTCTGTTTGAGGAGAAGAAAAAGACATCCCAAAATGTCACGGTCACAGGTTCAGTCCCTGCAAAAGAAAGGAATTCTTTGACAAGGTTCTGACCCTTTCATTTCTCTCACATATTCCTTGAACATAGCACTGCAGAAGACTCTTCTAATTATAAATGCCCCCATTTTTTTGATCGTTATGTTCTCATTCATGGCTTCACAGCCACATTATGCTGCACCATGTGCTAAATTCACAAGTAATGACTGATTCAGCCTTTTAATTAAGTG
Organism: Zenarchopterus dispar; assembly: GCA_028564865.1. Lineage (NCBI taxonomy): Eukaryota > Metazoa > Chordata > Actinopteri > Beloniformes > Zenarchopteridae > Zenarchopterus > Zenarchopterus dispar. Next base: position 13,635,585 of record JAOWBL010000013.1, read on the forward strand.
ACAGTGCTCCAACTGTCAGTGTTAGTTTCCCTTGAAAACAAACATTGGATTGTCCCCAGAAAAATCTTTAGAGCCCACGCTGATGTCAGACCCAGCCGTCCAGTCCCAAATATTTATCTATAAGAGGATAAATTAGACGTGATAAGGATGTAAAGAGAACCAAAGTTGTACATTATTCAGTTCATTCACATGATACATTGCTGCAACGCTTTCCAGGTCTATCTGAATAGATCCAACAGTTCATCTGCTAGGCTGGAACATTTGCATTTTAAATAATTCATGATAAAAAACTTAGCATAACAAGTGCTACGACAACATGCAGAAAAGCAGCAAGTGTCTTCTCCAGCACAACCTAATCAGCCAGGAAACAGATCTGTGTGTGAAGGCTGGAAGGACTCTTGAGTTCAACTCCAGGATGAAACCAGCGACTTATCAGGCTAGTTTTAGGAAGTTTATTACTTCCAAGACCAATTGAAGAGTCCTTCCCTAATTTTCCTTTAACAACAAGCTCTTTTAGGATTGTTTAGGATTCGAGGCACATTCACACGAACTGCCAACACAAATACCTCCCAGCTACACTGGCTCAAAGTATTTACATGTATATACATCCAAACATAACCTAAATAAATCCAGGCTTTGATATTTACTCATGAGTCCATAAACCTCTGCTTATAAAATCACACAACTAAACATCTTTTATATACGTACTTCAACCAAGCTCACTGTGGACACTGGAAGAGACTGGGCTGTTGTTATGAATAAATACATAAATAGAGAAAAAAATAATGATTCAGTTGCAAATCACGTGCACGTGGACTTCCGCTTACTGTTTACAGGGCATAGGCATGTTGAAGAAGTACTCTTCAAAAACCTGGATGGACATTTCATGCCCTCAGTGGTCGGCATCTTGTCGATCGAGTGGAAAAGGTGGTACACTTGTTTGTTATGTTTTTAGCTAAAAAAAAAGGATTGAGTTCCATCTTCAGCACCAACAATGCTGCAATTTTGATTGCTCATCATAAAAAAAACAAAAACAAAAAACCCCCCCAAAAAACCAAGGATTAAGCACGTGAGAAAAGGTATTGGGATCAAATTGTTTGGAATTTCTAATCAATACAAAGTCAAATAACATTCTAGAACACATACATGTGTATATATATATATATATATATATATATATATATATATATATATATATATATATATATTGTATATA
>JAOWBL010000013.1:13644299-13660019 GCA_028564865.1 Zenarchopterus dispar
GACCATCGAGGATACACACACACACACCCACACACCCCACCACACAATGCATTGATCTAAGAGTGATCAGATTTGGCTTCTATCGGGCGTCTGTTTGGTTTTGACTTTTTTTTATGCAGAGACAAAGAAAATGTACATTAAAGCATCACTGTAAGTACACTGCTTATTTTAGGGCAAACACTAACTTACCCCAGCCGTAAGCCAAGGTTAGGCGTTTGCACTTGATACCCGTCTAGTACGTCTAGTACGACTGGAGAGAACATTTTAGTGAAACAGCAGCATCGAAGCACCGCTTGTCAAAAACAGTTTAAATGAGCATAAAATAAACGCTCTGAACATTAATACGACTCTGGATGGACCTCGGACTCCTCTGCCAAAAGAGTTTTTAGTTATTACTTTATGTGATGTGCTCTTATTGGGTTTTATGCCGTTTTAAAACCCCAATTCCAGAAAAACTTGAATCATGTGAAAAATGCAAATCAAAATCAAAATCAATGATTTCCAAATCTCATAAACACATAATGTATCTCTGACCAACATGAACAACAGATGTGATGTTGATGCTGATGCATTTTGCCATTTCCTGGAAAATATTAGCACATTTTAAATTTGATGGCAGCAACACATCAAATTGAATATCACGAGCATCCACTTTTAATCTTCAGCCTCGTCCCAGCGCACAGAGATTCCTCCTGATTCTCTGAATCTTTTGAAGATATTTTTACATGGTAGATTTACTCTCTGAAAGGGATTGTCAAAGTCTTCACAGATTTATGTTTAATTCTGAAAAATTTCCAGCTTTTAAATGCAGTTTGTTCCAGATTGGTGAACCTCTGTCCATCTTTACATCAGACAGGTTCTGCCTCTTTGAAAAGCTCCTGTTATACCTCGTCACATGACTGACCTGTTGCCAGTTAACCTAATTAATTGTTCAATGCTTCTCTAGTTGTTTTTTTTAATTTTGTTTGGCCTTTCCAGTCTTTTGTTGCCCCTTTTCCAACTTTTTTGAGATGTGTTGCTGCCACCAGATTCAAAATCAGCCCAGAAGGGCTGGGGGACCATCTGGTGATCTTCTGGTTGCTCTGCCCCCTCCCAAACCTATGTTTTATTCTTGTCCTGAAAAACAATGTTTTATGCAGTGCCCGAAGTCATGTCGTTCCAGACTTTTGGTTTATGTTCAGTATGTCTTCTCACCACGAAGCCTGCAGCAGAGTTTGCTAATTCAAATCAAGACAATCCTCCCTGGGGGGGAGGTTCGGTCTGGCTGTTGTGGTCCGAGTGCACTCACTTGGTTCAGAATGGAAAGTCACCAAGCAGGAAAGCCAAATCAAGCTTGTTTTCAGTGGTTCCTCTCTCTCCTGTATGCACACACATACTCAGAAAGCTGACCCAAAGGAGCAGGAGTGCCATAAAAGAAGGTAAAAACAAGCAGAAGCCAAAGAGTCATGTTAAATTTTAATTTGTTGTTATGGTGTAAACCTGCTCAACAATGTTCTGTAAACTTAGGAAAAAAAAAAACCCAACACCATGAGAGTCAAATAAATTATGATAGCACATTCCCAGATCACTTCCCCGAGAGTAATCTAGGATTTAAAATTAGGCTCCTCTCTTTGCATACTAATTGCAAACAACTTGGATAAACATATGATTTCAGAATTTTAAATGCAGTTAGTCACTGCCATGATTTTTTTTCTTTTTTCCCCCCCAACTCTGCTCCGACTTCAGGCAAGGTCTTTTCTGATCAAGTTAATTACTTTGAGGGGAGCAGACAGTGAGGCTAATTAAGAAATATGTTCAACTGAACTGTGGTCAATGGCGGCCCTGCTCCTACCACTGGGTTCTGACCTAAATCACTAATGCTTCCTATTTAGGAATTATCACATGACAAATATCCAATCAAAACTCCTGAAAGTGCCCTCCATCTTAGCAGGTGGACCAGCTTTCGCGGGCACATTTCCTGGGTGGCTTATGAAGTCACCAGTAATCAGGAGTTCAAGCCAAGTTGGTGATTACTGCAAATTAAGTGTCTGGAGGCCACTGAGACCCAACTGTGTCACCCACGGACTCAGGAAAGACGCACCATAAGACTCCCAAATTATAATCAGCGCTTTGCTGGTCAGCCAGACTTCGTCGAACTAGTAATCAGTTTCCCAGTTTCAAAGGTGATGGACGTTTATATTTAAAAAGTTTCTTACGGCGACTTTAACTGTTAATTAGAAAATTACTTTCCAGTGGACATAGTGGGTACAAAAAAATTTAAAAAAATCAGTTGAAGGAATTAATTTGGAAACAAATCTTTTGTTAGTGTAACACAATGTTCTTCAGAATTTCCAACAAGGCATTAAAAAGATAAATTAAAAAAGTAACAGTTTAACAAAATGCTTAAATGGCTCAATGTGAATTTCTAGAATCTATGAATATGCAAATATTTTTCATCTCAAGTTTTTTTTTTCTCAGAAAAATGGAGCTAAAAAAATAAATTATACACAGTCAACACACATTTTCATTCATTGAGTTATTATTACCAGGAGAACAAAAAAAAAAAAAAACAAAAACAAAAAACAAAACAGAGAAACAATGGTGAGAACATTGTACTAGAGTATAAATTATGTCATTTTTCTGCTTTTACACTAAACAAAAAGCTGCCTAAAACTTGTAAGTGATCATCAACCAATTAAAGCTTTTACACAAATTACTGAGGAAATTATGATTTTTTTTTTTGTGGAGGTGGCAATCTGCACACACACACAGACACACACACACACACACACACACACACACACACACTGAGCTGTTGTCTATTGAAATTTAAATATATCTAAATAGTCTCTAAATTTGTAATATATTTTAATATATCACCAATCAAAAATAGTTTTGAATACTTTCTGTTAAGTTTTGACATATTGGCAGATGAATCTTAAAGGAAATTTATTTTGCCTTTTTTCCTAAAGTTTTCTGAGGTTATTATAAAATTTCTCAAAATACCAGAAATAAACAAAAAGAAAAAAAACAAAAAAAAACATCTTTAGTCTTTGAATAATTATTTATGACTGCGGCAAACTAAAATATTGAGAGGATGCAGGTGGCAGATAAATTAATCAAATGATTATTCGAAAGCAAACCTCATTATTGATGAATCACCTGAAAAACCACGTCTTGAAAGTGTTAAAAGGTTTTCATGATATTTGGGAGTTTTTTCCAATTTAGAGCCGTTTCCAATAGAGCATTTCTTTTTCGATATTTGGGTTTTGCTCAGATCTAGGAGTGATGGACGTGGAGTCAGCATCCCGAGTCCACCTACTTTCCAGTGGGTGTTCTGGCTTGGTTCAAGTTGTTTGTTGCTATGGTAACCCCTCTTAATTTCTGATGTAGGTGCTAACTTCCTCTCCACATTGCGTATTTTGAAAGATTTCAGTTAGAAAATATACTCTGGCCTGGCCTAGCCCGATGTGAATAAGCGTCAGGGTTTTGAAAAACAAACATCTTTTCAGTTGTTTCAGTAAGTGATAACGGCAGGTTGAAAGGGTAGGATGCTTTGAGAATAGTTTCTCTCCTGAGATGGCAATAAGTTGGGGTAATAGTCTCTAAAATTACTGGTCAGACAATCCGTGATGTCACAAGCGTTCTGAAGAGTGGTTTTCATAGGAATTGACGGAGGGCAAGTGGAAATGAGGCATTCCAGTTTTCTAACACAGTAAATGGAGCAAGAAGGGAAGTTGAGTGGAAATAAAAAGGTTGGTAAACCTGAATTATTCTGCTCTGATCCAGAGCAGAATGAACACCTCACCGAAGTCATATTTTTAGATTTCAGTGACCTCAAACAGACATAGTTGCGTTATGTCAGAGCTTTTAAACTGCTCGTCACCTCAGACACCCAATCGTAAACCTTTAAACACATATTGAAAATCGCCTTTTAAGCTTTTGACATCATTCATGTCCAACTTACCTTTAAATGTATTTTATGGTTTCCAAGCCAGTTATAATGTCACACTTCATAGTGCTTATTTTTTGTGAGAACACAAAAACTTTCCAAAGTCAGAATGAGAAAATCCCGTCAGTCTTCAGCTGTGAAATTCTGAAACTGTCTCTACAAAAGTGAGGATGAAAAAAATCACATTTCCACGTGGATAAGGGTTTTGAGCACATGATTTGAGACAATTGGGGCTTGTTTTCTCTCCTACTGAGTGTTAATTACGAAAACTCACACATCTGAGGCTGTGTGTCAGTCTGAATACTAAAACTGGTTAGCTTACACTAAAAATCCTAAATCCGTGCCTCCATACTGCTTCTAAAGCTCACTAATGACATAATGTATTCATGTTCACAGTAGTGAGCAGGGCTGAGCACCACAGTCCCAAGGCTCTGAACTCATTTTTCAGAAATGGGATACAGACACACAAAACAAGCAAAATGAGACATGAATGTTCGTGATGGGATGTGAAATGACCATAAGGAGACAAAATAGCAACAAAGAGCTCCGAAATGACCATTGAAAGTTTCAATGGAGATGACCACAGAGAGATGCAGAAATGGACCACTTCAGATACAAAACAACCACAGAGAGACACTAGAAAAATAAAAGATTAAAAACATATCACAAAAACACATCCAAAATGATGGACAAATCACAAAATAACTATAAACTGAACCATAAAGATGCTAAATATATGGATAAATGTATGGTGATTTGGTGTCCTTTTAGATCTGTTTTCTCAGCAGTGACTTACAACAATATTGATTACCAATTACTTCATTTGATTACTCCTCAACTCCAGCTTCATGTTTCAGGTTTTTCTGCAATCTAAAACACTAAGAGACATCCAGCTGTGTTATGAAATTAAAAAAAATAATAATTAAAAAAGAAAAAAACAGTACTGGTTCACACCAGTCCTCTTTAGGATGCACTGGTTCCAGAAAAAAAAAAAAAAAAAAGGTATTATTCGAAAAAAAAAAATCAGTTTCTGGAGCACATCTACCTCATTTAATTGGCGATGAAAAAAGGTCAAGGAGTGACTGATTCAGAGAGGCCACATGTGGACCGGTCCGGCGCTAAGTGCAACGAGAAAGCGTGACCAATCTATGAGTCTATGCGTAAAGGAGGGGAAGGTAAATGCAGAGGCGGTTTGGGGAGGGGGAGAGAGATGAGTTCATTGGTGATAAATAGTCGTTTTTTGGGAATATATGCAGTTTAGTCAGAGATGCCAATGGCCATAAAGGCAAGTGCATTATTTATGAGCAACATTTCGGAAAGAGCAGTGAGAATTTGCGGATGGGGCGATGCATGTCCGGTGGCCTTATTCTGTGGCAGTCCTCTAATGCTTTGATAAATGGCTGTTATCTACACCCTTTGGTGTATGACGGCCATCTGCTATGGGCTCCTTGAGGGCCAATTGGAGACGTTCAGAAATCTGGGTCAGCTCAGGTGGCTGCATTAGAGGAGAAGGTTGCTGACCGTGAGAAGTCCGACAATCTTGGTCTGTCTCACACCGCCGCGGTGACCTCCTTATCAGCCCGGACAGAACTCGCTTTTCAGTTTTTTTCCTCGCGGGCTCGCCTCGGAGGGATTGGCTCTGAATCAGGATAGATTCACCCACCGCACTGTCTCACGTCTGCAGGAACGGAGCACAACAACCTTTGACAAGTCAACTTTATTTCTCTAAACTGGCGCTGACAGCTGCTGGACACACACACAAAAAAAAATTAAAGTCAGCTGCTTTTGCTTTCAGACAAACACGGGTTTAACTTATCGAAATCAATATGTCTGATCAGAAGATTATTATTAGACACATCATGATAATAAATGGGTTAACGTTCAGTTAGTACACCCTCTTTAAAACCTTTATGTACTGTTTACATATGTGTAACAACACAATAAAAGCCTGATTGCTACAGCTCTGTGTTAAATACAGATCTACCCCCACGTGGGCAACACTAAACACCCCATTACTGGGTATTTAGTGTTGGGTATCACAGATCCACCTTCAACAGGCATAACTTGAAGAAGTCATTCACACACGTGAATGCTCTGTACAAAAAAACAAAAAACTGCAAAAACATCTGCTTCTGTATGAATCTGCACATGTGGAAGTTCATCAAGTCCTAATAATTAGCAGCTTGTGGTTAAAATATTCACTCAAAAAGCCTATAGAAGAAGAAAGATGGTAATTAGCATTAGCCTCTTCTTTCTTTTCCCCCCTTTTTTTATGAAATAAATAAATACTTGGTATTGTTCATCTGAGACTGTACTTGCCTGAGACCAAATATGACCAGATGATGTTTATTATGCTTTCACATAAGATTTAAAGCGGTACTGACTTTGCTCGACTGTATGTACGATGTTGAATGACTAAGAGTGCAGTGTTGCGGGAGTCATGCTTCCCTTGTGTCCGTGGCTGTCAGAGAGCATCCAGGTGGGTGGATTGAGTCTTAACCGGAGGCAGAGAAAGCACTAAATGGTTAAGTGGGTTTGTTTGCTCCGTCGGGGTTCAGACTCTGTCCTGTACTAGGAGACGAGACCACCCATACAATTAATCATGCTGGTATTGGCAAGGTGGATACAGTATCCACTCAAGGACAGCTTTGAGATCCATTAGGCCGAGTGCTGCCAATCCCAGGGCGCAGCGGGCCCTGCGGGGATCATATTAATCCATGCGGTTCCCTGGTTGGACGCTCCCCTGCTTCTGTTTGGGTACCGCCGCCCCGGTAAACCCCTTCAGTGATTCGTTACTCTGAGCCGCCGGAGCTCCACGGCTCTGTCAACATCTCGTGTCAGCGGACAGGAAGCCGAGGCGATTCAAGGTGCCAGTCTCCCCTCGTGTCAACTCAGCAGCCAGCGCTTTAATCATTCTTTACAATAAATCTCAATCAATTCGGCTCTGAGGAATGCAGGACACGTGCAGATGGCACGGTCTGATAGTCCTGACACGCTGCAACTCAATCAAACAGCTGCACAATGGAGGACTCCCCCAACGCGAGGCGCCTCCCTTTCTCCCAGGACGAGGGTCTGTGAAGCGGCACTCCTGCTAATCTGTGCCATCGTCGTGCCATGTAATCAGAGCGAGCATCATCCGCCTCTGTTTTCCAATGTCAAGCCTCGACAATGATATGAAGACTTATTAGTTTAACAGGCAACATAAACAAATCACAACCACTTAGCGGAGCGATCGTTTCAGCAGCACTCAGCGGACGTCTTCTTGCGAGATCCAAAAAATTGAGACTGCGGCCTGGGGGACCGGATGGCGGTGCGACGGTGGTAAACAGGTGGCTCTCTCGGCGCTTTGCCAATACACGCTGCACCAAATGGAATAAAATGGTGAAACAGATGTTCTGCTGTGCTGCGCCTTGATTTGAATGGCGCTTACGCCCCTAAAACCTACTGAAGTATAGACCGACCCCAGTGAGGCTCGCGGGCCTGCCGGAGGACTCTACGAACCCAGTAAGTACCGACTGGGACTCTTTTTCTTGTCTGACACGGGTGTCAAGCAAATATGAGGAAACTGTGTAGGAAGAACTGGACAAGAAGTCTGTGACATCACCCACAGGTTTCCGAAACTTGAAAAGAGACAAATAGGCAGTAACAATAAGTCATGCTAGCTAACGATCAGTGCCGGTTAACTAACAATCGTGATATAAACAGGCCTGGAAGGAGACAAAGGTGGTTCAACCTCCTCCAAATCCAAATTTATTTTCTTTTATTGTATTTTTTTGCTGACTGAACCGCTCACATCAGATCTGGGTCACTTTAGTACAGGGGTTCCCAAACTTTTCCATGCCAAGGCATGTTTCGCCATGCTTCCTACGAATTTTCAGGGACCCCTCCAGATCCCCCCTGGCGGCCCCCCAGGGAGTTGTGGCCCCCACTTTGAAAACCACATCTGATTTCTTTTTCCTGTGTGACTTCAATCTGAAGTGTCTGGGATCTTTTTATTAGTCTTTGACGTCACTGTTGTGTGATTAATGTCACGTTTCTGCTCTGGTGGGATTTTTTGGATGAAATCTGCTTCACTGAAGCCGTTCGTGTCTTGATCCACCACTCCCGGCTCCGATCCCTCATCCACACACGTCTCAGTTATTGAAGCCTCCACACATGGATTAATCCATCCATCTTCTCCACCTGCTGAATCCATTACAGGGTCACAGGGGTCTGCTGGAGCCAATCCCAGCCCATTGCAGGTGAGAGACAGGGGTACACCTGGACAGGTCGTCAGTCACATGGCTTAACAGTTTTACAAATTTTTTCTCTCCTTTTCCTTAAAATTCTTCTCATAATAAAATAAATTAGGAATTTGTCCACTTCCATGACACAAAAAACCTCCTGCTTCCTGCTGTGCATCTTTGTCTGCATCCGTACACCTGACGTGATGTGTTTGACGTCGCCTCATAGCAGAGGCCTGCTCTCATTAAGAGGCATTTAAATTACTAACGGGAACATCCATAAAAACAGTCAGCCGGAGCTTGGCAAAAAAAAAATCTGAATCGAACACTGAGACCTGAGGAGGGAAAGCAGCTTTAGATTCACGTCTTTGAAGCCAAGTTCACCGAAAGTGCCAAGCAACTTAGGTGTAGCCATGACACCACAGACTGCAATGCAGCTGTCACTCAAAAAAAAAAAAAAAAAAAAAAAATTCAACCTGTCGCTACTGAAATAACATCTGACACAAGGACTATCAGAACCAAAACAATGACTGAGCCCCTCAAAATTCTGCTTTTTAACCCAGTCGTCATTGGAAATTGATGAGCTGATGTTCGTCCTCGGTTGATGGGAACCTCTAAAGCAAACCAGCTGATCCAAGACACCCAGAGAAAAGTAAGCGAGCAGGAGCAGAACCGCTCGTGTCAGGGCTGCAGATGGGACCGCATCGCTCTTCAAGGCCGGCGAAATGTTTAGATGGCTCTGCCAAAAATCATTGACCTCATTCCTCCGAGGAAATCAAGCGGGATTTAATGGTGGTTGGTGAAGTAGTAAATCTGCATGACAGTGACTCAGTAATAACATTTCCAGCCAGATATGAGTCACTCTCAGCCACAAAGGTTATCGCAACACTCTTCCCGCGGCGGCGACAGTTACAGGGAAGAGACTGGATGATCAACTAGTAATTGCCATTTTTATTTTGATATGCTTTTAAGAAACGAGGAGGAGGAGGAGGAGGAAGTCGGGAATGAGGAAGAGGGCTTGAAAGGCTGTAATGACAGCGGCGACCGGCGCGCGGAGAGACGGAGCGGGGGTGGACGGCGTGGATAGCTGTGAAATTGATGCGACCTTGCGGAGATCTGGAGACAGGGAGAGTCTGCCTGGTAATTACGGTGAAAACGCGTGTAACTAACTACCATGTTCAGACCGCCAATGAGCACGAGCTCCCTGACCACGCACCGCACTCAATTACAGGGGAGAGAGATGAGGAGAGGGCAGCGGGAGAGCGGAGGACGAACCAGGGTCATTTTCCCCTTCAATGACCTTCAGACTAATGCGGCCCAGGAGAGCCGGCTATTTTCTGATTCTCACTGGGTGAAGTCCCCGCGCTCTCGGAGGCGCTTTTTTTTTTTTTCCCCTTTCTCTTTTTCTTCCCGCCACATCTAAGATGCAGGTGTGAGAGAGAAGAAAGTCAGAGAGAGAAGAAAATAAGATAAATTAAACAGCTCCGCTTGTGTAAAACAAAGAAGAGCGGCGTAATGAAATGAAAATCTGCGTTATTAGATCTGGAATTCCCCCTTCGAATGGCTTTCATTTAAGTCCCACTTTGTTAAGAAGCGTTCATATACACTCGAGTGCGACATCCATTTCTTTGACAGGCTTTATCCTGATGGCTGCTGAAGTGCCTTTCCACTGAGACAAACTAATGCACATTTATTTTGTGCAGCAAATAAAATGACTCTGATGCGAGGGCGCCTTCGGAGAGGCAGCTTTTTCTTTTTTTGTTTTTTTTTTTAAATTCAAAATTGAGTGGCACAGCGAGCGAAACTTTAGAAATGTCGGGACATAATTAGGAGGGTGATTGAATTATTTTCTAATCGCGGGCTCAAAGCTCATGCCGTGTTAATGAACTTTGCCTTCTAACTTTGAAGCCCCAAACAGATTGTCCATCTGGCCGATGCCATATGTGACTTGGAGGCCGCTCCCGCCGCCGCCGCCGCCGAATGCATATCACCCTCTATGATCTCGCAGCCTGAGCGTGTTCGTATACGAGCAGCTTTGTTCCAAATGAAGACACGAAGCATCTGGAAATGGGTGACACAAATTCATATTAATTGATTTATTGCACCGAGAGAAGAATCGGAGTAACGTCATTAGTTTGAAATAACAGTTTGACACTCTGGTCCTTAAACGGAGGGTAATTATTTACCAGCACCATAAATATGCAGGGTTTAATGCTCCTTATGGTACCAAATCCAACTCTGCATGTTGTTATTTAGTATTTCAAGCCTCATCACTCCAATGCTTGTTTTATTTCCGACTAGAAGGGGAAACTTAATTACATTATTTAATTACACAACTTTAAACTGTTTCCACACCTGTGACGGCGTGCACAGCTCCGCATACATACTTATTCAGCTAACGCTGTAAATAATCATTCATTTGAGAAATGTGCTGAGCACTAAAAGAGTAATTATCCGTTTACCTTGTCTTTGCAAATAGCAGTTGTTCACTTAAGTCTACGTATTATACCAAACCTGCCGATTCAGTGCAGCTCAAGCAGTTAGCAGCTCAATTGAATAGCTGTCAATAACGGCCATTAGAGGTAATTGTTCTTGTAATCATATGAGAATTAAGAGCTTCCACTCACTTATTCAGAGAAGGAAATGCATGGAAAGACTTTTAAGGGAATTTTACTCAGAAAACAGATCCTGCACGACGGTGCTGAAAACAAGGCACAAAAGGACGAATTCATTTCTAACATTGTGACACTTTCCGATTCACTGAGGATGCGTTCATTAATTTTGGCATTGACCGTACCCACGCAGTCACACCAGAAGCTGCTTATTTGAGTTCGAGAATAAAAAGTGGGAAAAGTGTGAGGTAGTGCTAGTTAGAAGTATTAAAAATCCCTCTGACCGACATTCTTAAAAGTATGAAAAGCACTGGCTTGTAAGCTGCATGTCAATGTTGCTGCCGCTGTGAGTCGAACTGATTCAGACACAAATTTATATTCAGGAACAGCAGGTAAATCTGAGCGGTTCTAGGATAATTAAGAGAAGAGAAAGCGAAGTTTTGATATGTAAATCTGGATGGGGGTTTGAAACCTCTTTTGGTGAGATGGTACTTGATTTGAAGATTTCATTCAACGAAATCGTGCGGGAAGTTTAGAGGGTAAAGTAATGGTGGGAGAGCTGCTCTTTGAGGGTTCCTACACATTCCCCACTCCAAACTTTCATACTTTCCCAGACTTAAATTTTAACATTTCAGAGTGCTTTTTAAATCTTTGTACAAGCAAGAAGTTTTCTAAATGGTAAAATTCAGCAGTGTTAAACTCCATGTGACATCATCAGCTCAATATCTGCCCAAGAGTTACATCAGATTTGCTAAATTGAAGCGCCAAAACATGCAGTTCCTTGACTGACCACCAGGAGCTGACTCCTAAATGTTAAAATGTTCAACTTTACAGATAATAAAGATTTAAAGATAATATGGGAAATGGAGCATCTTGATGAGCTCTGGGTTGTTCTGAAAGCACCAGGTGGGGGAATTATAGGTAAACTTGTCTGAGGTAGCTGAGCTACACACCCTGCTAACCAGTGCTACCTTGTGGATGCCTGCTGTCAGAACTAGATGCTAATCCAAGCCACCACCATCCCTGGACCCTTCCTGATTGGCTACTGGGACTATTAGTCAATAGCTAGGGAAACCTGTGACTGGCCAATCAGTAGTCCTTTCTTTTGCTCCACCATGACACCTGAAACAAGGATTGAATCCAAATGTAACGTTAGCTAGCATCGTGTGTTAGCATGAGCTAATCTAAGCTAAAATAACTGGTTTGTAGTGACTGAGGTGAGGTGAGTAGGTTCTAACAGCCTTGTTTGTTTTGCACACTTGCACAGTTTTAAATCAGCGCAGCTTGAGAGGAGTCAGCTGCTAACAACATGACGTCAACCAGAGTTCAAAACAACAAGCTTCAAACCCCTTCTGCAAAAAACCTGCAGCCACATCCAATTATTTCTGTGTGGTCTATGCATGTCGCTAGGCTAATTTTGGTCATTTATTTATTTGTCCCCAGCTTAACTTGCAACAACACAATTTCCCTTTGAGGATAAACTATATTGTATTATGCTGCTTAGTTCACAAAAAGAGCCATATTTGTTTGAAGTTCAGTTTTTTTTTTTTTGTACTTTCTTAGACAACAGAATAAAGAAAACATTCTGGAAAGATGTGTTTTCTTTCCTTTATTCTTTACGTTTCCAGAATTGGAAAATACTAGAAAATGACACCAAAGCAAGAAACATATGTTCCACTGATTTGGTTACCACGGTAACGAGTCTCCATCTACCCCTGTGATGACAACATCACTGTTTCTGTGAAACGATGTGCCTTTTATTCATTAACAGAGAGCATGTTTTTTTAGTCTTTTGTGAGTGTGTTTCCAAGAAAAACCCAAGGTATACAAAAGATTTTTCCTAAATCTAACCAAGTATAGATAAAGTCTATAAATTAATTTACTCAATTTCTTGCCTAAACCCAATAAATGATATTAAAAACAAAAAAAAAGCCACATGAAAAGCAACCTCAAAATGACAAAGAAATCTGCTCCATTGTGTGTTTATTTTTCTTCATTTTTTCTATTTAAAGAGTGGCCTGGCTGCACCCTGCAGCTTCCTTTTTGATTGAAACCGACTTTGACAGAATCAGCCATCACTCGTCAAGAGAAAATGACTCAGATAAAGAAGCCAGTGTCAGCTTGAATAATGTGGTTAAATGCATAAATGTGACATTTCAGACATTTTCCTCCTGCATGTGTGTGTGTCCGATCATCACCATCGACACGCACAAAAACACATACAATTACAAAAAAAAAAAAGACACAAAATAATTGGATTCAACTAGATCAAAGTCCACTGCTCGAGAGGACAGACGGACGACTCGATCAGTGGACGGAGCTGACCTAGATGACTTATGTAACTTTTTTTTTCTCTTTTTCCAGACGGAAGATGGACAGAAGGAGGTAAAAAAAAAAAGTCAAGACTCTGCATGAGCTTTCCGGCACTTTGAAGGTGCTCTGACGCGACTGAAGTTTCTTTCTTGCTTTTCAACAGCGCGCTCTCTGTGCAGACATAAAACAAAGTTGTACAGCCTCCCTCCGTCTGAAGTTATCGCTTCCTCGCAGGACTATACAGCCGGTGCGCAGGACTCAGCCTCACTACAAAGATCAAACCTGACCGTGGATGTACATCAAGGACTTCTATTGTGGAAATAAAAAGAACAAGTTGGATCATTCAACAGAGAATAATGCATTCACATGCCTTTCATGGCTTTTTTACTCCCTTCACCCTTCTGTGAATGCTGCGTACTGTAATTATTTGGTCATATTTACTACAATCTATAAAAAAATAAAATAAAAATGTATTGATTGTGCATATGCTACACTGTTTCTAGCACAAATTTACCTACTTCATGAGGTGCATGGACAAGGAAAGATTCTGTTTGTTGGTCTGCATAATTCAGGTATGTATTGACATAATGCCAAGAAGGAAAGACATAAGCAATTGTTGTTTTCCAGGAGCCCGTAAAAGGTATAAAAACATTTCAAAACAGCTTGTGGGAAAAACATATTAACAGCGTAAAGCATTTAAAACAGTCTTCCCAAGAGTGAAAATTATAGCAAAAGATAAGTGTGCCACGCTCAGAGAAATGGATAAAAAAAACCCCCAAAGCTACATTTAGGACCTAAATGGCCTAACTGACCATGCTAAATGTTAAAGTCCATGAAACTACCACGAGAAAAAAACTGAAGTAGTACAGGTTGCTTGAAAGAGTTGCCAGGTGTAGAGCAGGTGTAGATTCGTTCAGCTCTGTCCTAATGAGCTACAGGGACGCTACTAGCTCTCAATGCTTGGCCAAAACCAAATAGCATTTCAGCTGAAGGAGAACATGCAAACTCCACACAGAAAGACTCCTGCTGGGCCGGGAATCGAACCAAGAACCTTCTTGCTTTGAGACAACAGTGCTAACTACTAATCCACCGTGCTGCCAGGTTTAGAGCTACCAAACCCCCAAAATGCTGCAGTAGGATCGTAAGAGAGCAAATCCCTGAAACCCTTAAAGAAGTGAAGCATCCTTGTAAAGAGGAATGCATCAAAATTCCTCCACGGACAGATTAAATCCCACAGGAAACTACAAATTGAAATTATTGCTGTACAAAGGCTATAGTTACAATTTGGATGAATTTATTGATTTATGGGGTACTCAGGATTGCCCACATGATTTTCTTTCTTTTTTTTCTTCATTTTCAATAAACAAATAATGACATGTGAAAAAAAGTCATATTGTTGTTTATCTGAGGATATGTTTGCTTAATATGAAGACCCAATATGATCAGATGATTTTTATTATGTGTTTGCAGAAAAGACTGGAAGGACTAAATTAGGGGATGCTAATTTTCCACATCGTTGTAACTTTAGAAATTAGAAACATATGCTATTTTGCCATTTCTGTATACAGACTGATACACATGAAACAAATAAACAGAGAGCTGAATCCACTTTCCATCTAATAGATGATGAAGACAGTAAAAAAAATAACAAGGACTCCAAGAAAATCTAATTTAAAGCAGACATCTTGACTATCTTCAAACTACAGCCCCCTCTTAAGTTGAGAACTATTCATTTAGTCTCTGTCCCCATCTGCTTTCTGTCTCATCTTGAAATTGTCAGTTTCACTTATGGTGCAGCTTCCCTGAAAAATAATATTCCAGTTGAAATTGTGCTCATAATGACAACATTCACAGGCTCTCCCTTGAAGATACAGATCAAAAGAATTTTTTTTTTTTTTTGAAACAGTAGATATGAATTGGGGAGGAAAAAAAAATTACATTACTGTGTGCCACTGAGATCAACCCATCCAAGAAATTCAGTGGAAGTGAGTTCAGGCTGTTTTGCAAGTCACATCCAGCTGACATCAGAGAAACTGAAGTCTGGGACCATTAAAACTATATTTCAAGTTAAGTTCAAGGACTGGAATTGGTTCGTTAGTTGTCTCGAATCGTATTTTCCTTAATTCTGTGAATTTATCCAAATACCAACGCCTGAAAAAAAAAAAAAAGACACAGAACTCTTTATTTAAAGTTCATTACCCTTGAAGCGTATCGTGATTAAGTTAAACCATAATGAATATACTGACTTTTAAATTTTCACATTGCGCATTTTGCAAGGAGCTTAGCTTCCTCGAAGATGAAATCACTGTCTGATTTAAATGTGACAAAGTTGTCCAGCAGCATAATTAGATCCAATATTTTTTTTCGATGCCTCTGCAGAGGAGGAGGATATGTTTGTACTATTTGTTTTTCTGTATGTTTGTTAGGACGATCTTGCAAAAACCATCCAGCATAATTGGTGGAAGTTGGTGAATTATATATATTTTAACTGAAGATAAAAACCTCCACCATTTACATTTTCTCTAAACCTGCAGGAGTTTACAGAGGTTTTTTTTTTCTGTGCGTCTTGGTTAGTGGTTAGAGGTGAAAACTCTAACCACTAACACACAGTTAGCAGAAGCTGGTAACTGTGTAGTTTATT
>JAOWBL010000013.1:13674190-13702046 GCA_028564865.1 Zenarchopterus dispar
ATATATATATATATATATATATATATATATATATATATATATATATAAACATATCAAATCAAGTGTCTGTGATTTCAGCTCAATCAAAGAAATGAATCCAAATTTTTACCTTATCTGAATTCCTGTTTCATTGAATTCAACCAACCCACCTCTGCGCAGATCTAGTTAGTGACAATATGGACTTGGGCAAAACTGAACATGCGAATGCACTGTCAAGTCTTCATTCTGCTGTGTGGCAGAGATCCCAATTAGGGAAAGAAACCGCAACAAACCAAGTGACAGAAGAGAAAGTCTTGGCTTGTAGGAAACAAAGGCAACATGCTGAAGCATGTTCAAGAGCTTGTGAAAAAAACTCCAGCCTCGCTGTGTGGTTCAGTGGTTAACTTGGTGCTACACTATTAAAAAAAATGGGACTGTGAACATTTTATTTTGATTTTTTTTTTTTAGCATGAATAATTGAAAATCTATGCAGCAAAACCATATCTGACCACATGTGAGCATGTAGATCTGCTACGTTGACAAGAGTCTACTTCATCCCACCAGAGGTGCACTTCAGTGTGTCTTACACCTGCCACCATGAAGTGGTCAGAAGTCGTACTAGTACACAGAGTAGCTTGAATCGAGAAATAGCATTAAAAACATTTACTTAGTTGTTGGATGTGACTTGCAAATAAAAAAAAAAAAAGCAGGATTTCCTTTTTTCCTTTCTTGCACATGAGGTTCTTGAAGATGTTTTATCTTGCAATCAAGAAGGCTTCCTCAGTTCAAGCTGACTCACAAGAAGTTGTTTGGAAATCACTGATCCTGGTGTCCCTCCTGAAGGTGGTAAGTCTTTTGTTTATTGTCAGGTGGTTTTCTAGTTTTGAGCTTAGAAAGATGTCTAGATTAAAATAAATAAATAAATAAAAAGAGCAATAAAGAAAAAAAAGAAAGAAAGATGTCTAGATGGAAGGTGTAAATTCTCATAAACCCAGAAAATGACCTGGGTGTCTACACCACTGCTTCAGTTCAGTCTTTGTCACTAATTAAAGTTTATGTACCTTATCTGTCTAATAATAGGTGTAGGGTTGTTTTAACTTAAGACTTTCCCTTTAAAACTCTAATAAAATACAGATGTTATGTTAAAAGACTAAGGGGCAGCACGGTGGCTTAGCGGTTAGCACTGTTGCCATACCAACAAGGTTCCTGGTTCGACTCCCAGCAGAGTCTTTCTGTGTGGAGTTTGCATGTTCTCCTCAAGCTTGCGTGAGTTTTCTCCGGGTTTCCTCCCACAGTCCAATTAAAAAAAAAAAACATGTGTATAAGGTTGATTGAGAACTATAAATTGCCCAAAGGTTTGAGTGTGCGTGGTTGTTCGTCTATGTAGGTGGCCCTGCGATGGACTGGCGACCTGTCCAGGGTGTACCCCTGCCTCTCGCCTGCAATGGGCTGGTACTTGCTCCAGTAGACCCCCGTGATCCAGTAATTGGATTCAGTGAGTACAGAAAATGGATGGATGGATGGATGTTAAGAGACTAAAGCATTATTTGACTAACTACATAAAGGAAAACTACCTCATTAATGAAGACCTTTTTTTCAGTTTCAGGTGTATAAGCATACATATACAAAGGCATTGTTTTGACTCAATAGAATATAAGGAAACACTGTTTAAAGGCCATACTGGAATCATAAATCTGGCTGGGCAGATGCCCAGTGACTGCAGGGCCTCTTTTTTTTCTGTTCTGCTCAGTTTGGCAGAGAAGACTGGACCCATAAACCTCCTGCAGTGGCCCGCGTCACCCTCCTGATCCTCATCCTACTGGCAGGCAGAAGAGAGGGAGGACCATGAGGGAGGAGCTGGCACGTTGTTGGAGTAGCCTTGGGCGGCGAGGAAGCTCGAGTTGGCATCCCAAAGTAACCCTTTAAAATGCAGGAGCCAGACCTCGCAGGGCCAGGTTTTTCAGGACCGGTGCTTATCTGTTCCGCAACAACACTGACGTCTGCCAAAATACTGCACTAAACAGCAACGCGGTCCAGGAAAAGGTCATGTGCAGCCATATGCAAAACCCAGCTGTCTCCTTCCCCGTGCACGTAGCTGCAGCCCTGATACATACAATATTAAACAGCTCGGGAGGGAGAGAAATGCAATTTCGAGTCACACAACTGATCGATTTTTGTGGGAAATAACTCAGATCTTGTGAATTGTTATTACTCTCATATCGTTTTGCGGATATATTCATAATCGTCCCACCAGCAGATAGTGGTATGCTCAGCAGAAATATGTGACTGATAAATGAATCATGCAGTGGGCCAACAAGGACACTGTCTGTCCCCCGAGTTCGCTCCAACATGGCTACTTCCACAAGGTGCTGAGTAAGGATTCCCCCCACACAAGCTTTAATATTCTTGATCATTTATTTTTTGATATAAAATTCTCAGGAAATAACTCTATGTTTTATGCATTAAGTTGCCATGGGCAACGTTTTTTTTTTTTTTTTTCCCTCTGCTACTCTTTACTGATAAATATTCCATTATCGAGATAAGGCTGCAGTATTGAGAGCCACGGTGCACAAAGAAATCCATATGCAATTTATTCTGTTTCCTTTGGATTTTTTTTTTTTTTTAGCCCTCCGAGCGAGCGCACTTGCACTTAAACTTAGCTTTACCATAAAACAATGCAAGTTCACCTGACACCCGCCGCACAGAAATAATTGTGTGTGTTATCATCAGCGCTTGTAAAAAGCAGCACAACAGGGAGTCAAACACAGATTGAATCACCTCACTTGGCAGAGCTGCTTTCAGATTTCACCAAACATGCATTTTGATGTTGATGGGGGGGAAAACTGATCTTGAAAAGAGAATGACAAGTGTGATAACACTTATCTGAGAAAGCAGAGCAATACCCAATACTCAAACGGATGTTCTACTATCTGAACAAAGTATTATTGTCAGAAATGGGTGGTCTTCGATATTCAGGCTCCAGGCTTTGCACCTTGCAGTGTAATGGAATAAATGCCCATATCTTTGCACTGTAAAAAATGAGATTGGAACTGGGCAACTGTAATCCAAAGCGGAGGGAGGCTTTCAGTGTAATCAATCTCCAAAAAGGCTTTTAATGGAATCAATGGAGAGAAAAGGGATTGATTTCTGCCCAGTACACTGCCATTTTTAGAGATCCACTCTGTCAAAACTCTCCATGGTGGACTGAAAACTTTCATCTCGTGATATAGGTTAATTGCATATTGAGCAGGGCAGTCCATTTGTTAAGTGGCACACTCTTTTCCTGGTGACCATTAAGTTAGAGACAGTTATATTGGAGTGTGGAAATAAAACACTCAGATGATCTGACTAGGTGATAAAATATGGGTTTAGATGTGTTCCTGTTCAAACGTGGAAATTGCTTCTTCCGTCTCATTTTAAATTAAGGTGAATAACTCTTGCAGGCAGAAGGAAGGGCCAATTAAACGTATTCAGTGTTAATTACAGAGGTGGTACACTTCTTCTAGACCACAACATTAAGAGCAACTGAGCTGATATATTTAGAAACTTTTGATAACGTATTAAGCCTAAACAATAATGGTTGCTCAAATCTTGATCAGGAGGACACAAACAGAGAACCAGTCACCTTGGCCATGAATTTAGGTGTTTTTAACTTCACCATGCCCATTAATCTTTCCACATGCATACATAAAAAACCCCCCACAAAAGTAAAAAGTAGTTAAAAACCTAATCCTCACTTCCAGTATTTATTTATTGTTGGCTTCCTTTGCATAATATTTAAAATCACACATTTTAGTCAACCACTTAATATATCATAAATCCTGTGCAGATGCTAGACTGAAAATACAAAAGATTCTAGAAACGTGCATTCAAAAGCATATTTTAAAAAAAACACCACTCCCAATAAAGAAACAGCACAGTAATCGGGATATAAAAGAAACAGATGAGGTTTAAAAATAAAATATAGTTGTCTACGTAAATTACGGTACAGTCGAGGGAAAGAGTCTACTATTTGCTTTGTGGTATCCCTTTCTCACGGTGACTTCAGCCCATTATTTGGGGTCCAGTCAGCCAATCTCTGGTTCCTTTGGATTCAACTTTGTTTTCCAGGAGGTGGTATCAATAGAGGGAGCATGACCATCCTTTATCTTCCTTTATCTTGTTCAAACATATCAAGGTAGAATGAATGATAAAATAACCTCTAACACCTCTACTGGACCAACGTGGTGTCACATGGCTTGCCAGACCATCTACACTCATCCCTACAGTATTTTCAGCTACTCATCCATCAACACTGGAGATCTACGTTTTAATCTGTTTGAATTTTAATATTTGACAGTGAAACGCTTACAAATATGAGCTTCAAATAACCAAAGTAGTGATGAAAGAGAGGCTGCAGATCAGCTTTTAGAAGAACTTTTCCACAACTGCCAATACTCTCATTTCCATAGGTTTCTCCTATATTGGAAAACTATAATATCACATTTTTCAGAGAAAATACCATGAAATCAAAGGCCACCATATATATTATAATTTATCATCATTCATGGATCAATAGCTTGTTGCCAGATGGCGTATGAAAATGTTGACACATTCTGTGCATTTTTAACCACAGCATGGTGACTCCAAACCTCAATAAAAGATGCTGCTTTCTAGAAGATGGCCTGAATGCTGCTCAGATGTTGTTTTAAACCAGTTAAACATCGTAAAGTGCAACATTTTAAAAGGAACCTAAAGCAAAACACTGTGTCACGCCAAATGTGCTACTTGTCAAACGTACGTGACAAGTATGTGCAGGTATGCAACTCAAACAACTGAAGCTTAACAAACAACTCATTATCAAAGAAAGACACATTAAGAAGCTGTTTTAGTCGAGTGGATGCGCTTTAACAACTGGAAACACTGTCGTGACCAGGGCAAAGTACAGCTACTGGAAACATCTGTCACAGCATGTTCAACAGCTCCCATTACATCAACCAAAAATAATCATCACTGAATTCTTTCGTGCACTGATTTCATCCCCAGACAATCTAAACTCGATATGTATGCATTGTGTGGCAGGGAAGACCTTCACGTTAGGATGAAAGCAATTTTGCTATGAACTCTGGGTAAGTCCCGCAGGAAAGTCTAGCAAAGAGTGAACACATAGAAGAAGATATGCACACAAAATGGTGTGAAAAATGTCCACATAAGAGCCTTTCTGCACTTTGTTATGACATGAAATTGGGCCAACCCTGAACCTTTGGGCACCAGTTGGGAATAAGCCTCTGAATCTGAGTCCATTACTGTGGAAACTGGGACTGGACCAGTGTGTCTCCCCAAACCACAGTCTAAAGTCAATTCTGTTCAATTATTTTAGCTCCTCAACTGCTTCTATCCTAATGTGTATTACAGTCTAAAGTGAAACCTGTTCTTTTAAAAAGGTAATACATTTGTGAATTAAGGTCGATATTTTCTGATTCTGACTTTTTTTTTTTTTTGGCCATTTTCACTGAGTTATCTCGCAGTAAATCGCCACAACAGCTCATAAAATCCACTCATCCATTCTCTATACCTGCTTTATCCTTTTCAGACTCCCAAAAGGCTGGAGTCCAACCACCTGCTACTTTGGCAAGAGGCTGGCTCCATCCTGAACATGATGATATTTGCATTTTTACCATTTTGTACCTGCTTTTCCAACACTGCTAATTTCTGTTCCTGTTCATTCGATAGAGCCATTTACACCAAGTTATATCCTCTTCAGCAGCAGCCTGGCTTAAATCTTCTCTGCGCCCGCTGTTGCTGTAGTGTTGCATATCCCTGTTGAGCTACAGACGAGGATTCAGGATGAAAGCAGGTAAAGGAAAGTAAATACTTTAAGGAAACTTAAAGGTCCCATATTGACACAATTTGATCCTACTCATATTGACCAAGCACTGCAGTAGAGTTGTTTACTTTGACCATGACTCAGAATCTCTTTGGGTCTGATAAATTGTACAACTAAAGTCCTTTACTTTCTGAGTTCAGGTGTGTATCTTGATTGCCCTCCCACTCTGGTCTGCTCCCTGCTCACTCTGCTGTTATTGGTTTCCTTCCTAAAACAATATGTTACTTCTAGTCCCTTACCACTTTGATTAAGGCAACTAGAAGATTTTTTTTTTTTTTTGTTTTAAACTAAATTACACCTAAGGTCACGTCGACCTCGGCTGACCTGATGTGGGAATATTAGAGAAGATTTAACAGAAACACTGCACTACCTACATGAACATTGAATTAATGATGGAAGAGAGAAACCGGACCTACCAGAGTTCTGACCAGACACAGATGGCAACAATCAAGTCAGATTAGACAATGGATATACTAGATTGTTTGGGCTAATGCTGTTGAATACCACCCAAAGCAACATCTTTAAAATGTTTTTTAGTCTTCAGACTTTGATTAAATTACACTTTGAGGAATGTAAAATATGAACTTTCCTGGAATAAAATGTTTTACAGGTGCATTACAATGAATTGGACTGAATTTGAATTTAATTTGATGGTAAACTAACTGGATTGCACTGATGTTGTTTCTTTTCTGTGTAAAGTGTCTTGAGATAACTTTTGTTGTAAATTGGTGCTTTAAGAAAAAAAAAGTGAATTGGATTAAATTGTATAAAAGTTTATCGCACAATTTGAGCTTCATGTTCAGGATTTTCAGCTGAGTTGATGGCAATGATATCCACTGCCTTCCAACTGGGAAAAATGATTAGTGGTTAAGTTATCAACAGTCACGCTATTTTCTTAGTGTCTTTGTGTATCACAGCGGAGTTTGTCCATGATAATATATCAGTTCAAATTGAATTTAAAGGCATATAAAATACTTTCGAGGAAATGTCATCAAGCTCTCGTGGTCTCTCATCCCTTGAACCGGCAAAAACCAGGTAAAGTAACTTTATGTGGTTGTGTATTGCTTTACAGCATTATGTAGCATCTAAACAATGATAAAAGGAACTTCACACAGCTACACCTTCATGGCAGAACCCACTAAGAAATTCAAGAAAGCAATGACAAGAAAAGGAGAAGCTGACAAAGCATGAGTCTCCTAACATAATATATGGTTTAAAAAAAATCACTAGTTTAACAAATGTAAATCTTTTACTGAAGCACAGAAATTATTCTCATTTGATGCACAACCTTGTAAATTAAGTACAGCCAATAATTTCTTAAACACATGAAGATGTTTATTTTCCCATTTTATTTTGCCTTCTTCCATGTGTCAGACCAAGCAAATTAAATTGTACTGTATTTTAATGAGCTTTAAAATTGAACAACTATGAATGCAGCATGAAAATGATATAAAGAAGCTTCACTGTAATCTTCAAAACCCTAATTGTACCATATCAAAGTCTAAAAAAAACATCGGCCTGAGACCTCTGTGTAAAGCCTCAAATCAGAAAAAATATAAAGACTTTATTCCCATGGTTTTGAAATGACAAAAATCTAAATAAAATTTAAACTTACATGCCCAAAATATGATAGCATGTTAGAGCACAAAGATCATTTTGTGGTTGGCATGGAAACTGAACATGGAAACTTCGAGTTAGAGGTTAATACCACTAAATCTTGGCTTTGAAAAAGAAAACAAAAAAGAAAAGAAAAATAACTCCCATACTCTTAAGACACTGTCTTTTTTTCTGCACAAACAAGCAGTTATTTTTATTTTCTATCCACACAGACAATTCAAAATGTGCCACTGTCTATGGTGTGCAGGTGAAAATTACTAATATAGATCCAGCAACCTCTTTGTTTACTATCAAGATGTTTTAAGGCTGTTTTTCTTCTTCCTTTTGTTTAATTTACAGTTTTGATTAGATGTAATTCGATATATTGACTGTTGTTGGAGTTTTCAAATCTCATTCTAGCTTACTGCCGAGAACAAAGAGACTCATATTTTTTATAATGATGCCAAGTGGCTGCCATTTAGGGAGCCCAGGGTTGTATGTGCTGACCATATAGTTGTGGAAATGGTACTAACTAAAGTACAGGATTCTAACAAAAAATAAACAAACAAAGAAAATATGGCTTCAAACTAGTTTTTTGTTCAACAGCATTATCCAGCATGAATTAATGTCATTTCAAACCCAGACTATTAAAGATGGTTTTAATTAGTTCTTTTCTTTAATACACAAGAATGGAAAACTTTTGTCTATGAAATTTGGTCAAATTGACGTGTCTATTTTGATTTTTTTTTTTGATACGGTATATTAGATCATTTCAGTGTCATTGCCAATGGCATGTAGGCTTCACATAATCAGAGCTGAAATAGTTTCTTCTGTTACGCTGACATTGACATCCTATGTAGGATCTGCAAGCAAAATATTGTCAGCCAGATGTTTTACTGTGTATTCAGCTCATCTACCCCAATATTATATACTTTATTCCTCTTTTTTAGTCATCTTTTTTTTCTTTTGTTTTGTTGGTAAACAGTGCAAATTGTCCATCAATGCTTCCAGTTGGTACACGTGTTGCTGTGCTAACACGTCATACCAGTGTTTGCTGGTTTGTTTGAAGTGTTAATATGGTGTTATGGGTCCTACTGTAATGGAGACACAGTCCCTAAAACATGGCTGGTTCTGTTACAGTTACAGCCTTCTAGGACTTTATTCTGGGCTCCCACTAATGGAAAGCCATCTATGGTCATTCTCTGAACACACCCTGGTCAAGTCAACATCCATTAAAGTTGTAATGTTGCCAGGTTGTGATTATGCAACGTAATTGGTGAAATACTAAACAGCCCATCTTGAGAATGAGCCAGTTGTTTTGTTTTTTTTTTCTTTTAAAGTCCAAAGAACCTGGATTATTGGCAAACCAGCTTGTCATTAAAGTCTGCACTGGTTTGGCAATGACACTGAACTTTGGGATAGGTTGAGTAACTTAGTCATCCAAGATGGATTCAGGGTCACAGGTCATCCACATCAAAAAGGAGCCATTAAGGTGGATGGGAATCTGGTCAGAATACTTGCAAGATTTTTTTTTCCATGTTTAGTGATTCAGAGACTCCATTTGAATGAGATCTAGGGTGAGACTAAGGTGTCTTTGGAGATATGAGACTTTATAGTTGGCTTGTGAACATCTGGTCCTACATAATCAGTGGGAGATGGATGGATGGACAGATAAAAGGTTTTCTTCATAAGCAGAGACGATGAGTGTGGGTGGCTGTCTTATGCAGTTGCTAATTGTTTTAAAGGTTACTGCTTTTATCAATAATAATGAATAATTAAATAAACTGCTAAAAGGGTCTAAAAAAATAATCTTAGCTACTAAATTTAGCTGGGCTCTGTGAAACTTGGAGAGCATCCATACATTAGTGTATTGATCAATGTGTGTGCATTAAGGGGGGAGGAAGCATCTATGTAACATGTGAGAGAGGACAAAGTGGGGGGTTGCATGAAACACTACTTTGGATAATAACATTTGAAATATATGCTTAACTTGCCAAACATGCTTGGATGGCATTACTACTGTGTGGTGAAACCTTGACTTTTTGTAACAATGGAAAAATAAAGTGGAATTAAATAACACTCTATCAGTCCCAAAGGGGGAAAAGACAGACAGACAAATGACGTCAAGATATAGATTATATCTTCATATCCAGATAATCAATTGTCTTGTCACTGTAAAATAAGTAGCTTTTTTTTCCCCCATTTTTGCCATTTTTGTTTCATCAGGGTTGCTTCTGCAGTTCAGATGAGAAAATCAGTAAATCCTACTATGAAAAGGCATCCTAATTGTATATTATTGTCAGTTTTATCTTAAGGAATAAGGTTTTTATGAAGCTGTCCAACTGTAGAAACTTTCATAAAGAGATTCAGTGAGTGACTTTGCAACAAACAACTTCAGTAGAAAAAAAAAAGACCATTAAAAGGCTGCAAATCATGTGAAATGATTTCAGTAAGCTGCAGACAGCTGCCAAACGTTTACCACCTCACCTGGACTACAATGTCTTTATGCCCGACTACAGTAAAAGTAGCAGAGAGGCAAATTACCCACCAGGGCTGACTCCATCTCTCTGTGGACAGAAAGCCCAGTGCTCTCTGGGAGATGGTTCATATTTCACCTGTGAGTGGAGAAGTGACCAAACCTGATACCTGAATTTCATTTGGAGGAAATGGGGTGAGTTTGAAGGGGAATCGTAAAACCCTTTCAAGGCTGTAATGGTGAAAGCTTGGATTTAAAACAGACAAAAGAGTGGGTTGTTTTCTAAAGTGTTCAGGCGCCCCTGATCATGCCAGATCTTTATTTTTCACGTCTTTGCTCAGCCTCATCTCACCCCCCACCCCTGTGTTTCCATGTCGCCTAACCATGCAGGTGTTCGTCAGGAGCCGTGATGAGCTCAGCATCAAAAGGAGATGACAGATTGTTGATATCTTCACCTACAGTTTGTGTGGATTAAATGCGCTTGACAAGACCTGCTGGTTTTATGCCTCGTGTGAGATGTGATGAATTATAAAAAAGTTGCATTGTAACCTCATGCCCATGGTGGTCATGTCAGACCCTGTCTTTTATTGGCTGTTATGTATTCCCTCTTTGTCTTCTCTTGCGCTTGCGCATATCCACAGTCAAGCTACGCATCACAAGAGACGTGCTTCTGGACTCCAGAGACTTTGTATAGATACCCTTAAACAACACTTTTCATTCACACAGGACACTGTGTCTTCATATTCATGAAAGCACACAAGGGAAGTGCTTCAGATGCATGTCTCTGGGTTGTTTGCTTTAGAGTCTTTCTTCTTTCTCCTGTATTTTTAAGCATCTTTTTCTTCACCCTAGATTTTATCAAGAACTCCCTCGCAGTGGTGTCCATATGGTGGAATCACATTGCGAGTTGCAGGGTGGGTAAACAACAAAGGGCAAACTTCCTTCACGCTCACAAAAGAACATTTCCTACCTGTAAGCTCAAACATCTCCAAGCTTTGATCATTAGAAGCTCCCCCATACCATGTACGCAAAAACACAATTTCTTTTTAAAACACACACACACACACACACAGACACAGACTATGTGGGCTGTGGTACTAGCTAGCTAGCTAAAAAAGGTATTCCAAATGCTTTCATTATTTTAAACCATCGTACTTTAAGGTGGGTAAGCACAGGCTGTTTTCACTTCTCTTTTCTTCTTTATTAGATGGAGCCTTTTTCCTATCATTGAAAAGCAAATATAACTTGAAATCATTTGTAACTCAACAAGAAATGAACTGATGATGATGAGCAGGGAAAACCTCCGCTAAACAATGTGGACAGAAACTCAAAGGTCACGGTTCACTATCTGGCGTGCAGAGATGCTCCTTCGCAGGAACAGGTTTACAGGAGCCCACCATCCAGTCCCTCCTCCTTTACGATGTTTTTCCACTTCTCTTTAAACACCTGGAAGTCCTTTCATATCTACAAGAATCTCCATAAGCTTCGGTGTAGTTGCAAAACTCCTACCTCTGGTATTCTTTGAACAGTGTTTTACTGAGGTTGGACTGAAAAATTTAAACCTTGTGCAGTGAATTTTGAGAGACCTTATATGCTAAGCTAATACTCAGTAGTAATTACGCAACACAAATAACTAAGTCTTTTGAAAAAAAAAAACCCCAAAATATTTTAATTAGTTTGGCTACCTACTGAAATTGTACAGGCTAAATGTGCAGGCTATTATAAAAATAGTTTCTCTCTCGTGGAAGCAAAAAGTTAGTAGTAGAAATATTAGGATCATTAATATTAGCATTGAGACAGCCCATTTGTAAAGAACCATACTTCTTTGGGTTAAACACCAGGGAGAATTGCCTGGATATGGACTGAGGGAAGGCAAGTGGAAACAAAGTGTTACCCTTACTTTTCTTTCTGTTCATGTGGTTGGAAATCCTGGAAACCAAGGACTCACACATCTGATAGTATTTCCAAAGTCTGAAGTGGTGTTCTGGTGAAAGAGCAACCTCTGGTTTTCAAAAAATAAGGCCAACTCAAAGAGTGCAGTTCCTCAATTGACCAGTAGGTGCTGACTCTAAAAGTTAGTCAATTTCCTTTAACCCCAATGTTAAAATATCCTTCTTTAAAGCACAACTAAATGTGTTGTTTTGACACTCTGGTTAAAATAAGAAAAACAGAGTTGGTTTTCAAATTGTTGTCTTTTCAAACTGACTTTCACATGAAAAACAATGCCACAAGTGGCGATTTGTATGTGCTTGCCCAGGTAAAATAATATAAAACCATCAATCAATAAGTGGTTATGGAGTGGCAGTTGCACTGGGGTCCAGGCTGTCAAACAACTAGCAGGTATCATCAAAGGTAACACAATGAATTTCACTTCTGAGCTGTGAACTAATACATAATAGAGAATAATTATTCTTATTTCACAGATAAAATTGATTATTGTGCTTTAAATTATACACCACCACAACTACCACAACTCTGTTGGTCTGTTACCTGGAAGAGTCTG
Organism: Zenarchopterus dispar; assembly: GCA_028564865.1. Taxonomy (NCBI): domain Eukaryota; kingdom Metazoa; phylum Chordata; class Actinopteri; order Beloniformes; family Zenarchopteridae; genus Zenarchopterus; species Zenarchopterus dispar. Next base: position 13,686,611 of record JAOWBL010000013.1, read on the forward strand.
GCAGGCTTAGGTGCTTTAGATCTGTCTTTAGAATGGAAATCAGCTAATTAAAAATAGTTATTGTGACAAAAAGTGTTTTTTTTAAGCTCACATATTTGGAGAAACAGTTGGCCTATGAGGAAACTGCTTTAACAAAAACATGTGCTAGCATGAGGTTTTTGACTCCAGTTATTATTATTCCTTCATTTTCCCAGCACACAGCCACTCTGAAGGGATAACCCAACATTTGAGTGTTTGAAGCTTGCATCAAAATATCACCATTATATTTAAGAATTTTTGCATAAACAGTCTATATTAATGCCGGTTTCCAGCATTAATAAATGTGTGTAACAACACACATTTTTTACTTGGGCTTATAAAAAAAAGCACCATTACACTTTCTCCCAGGAGTCTCTTTACAGAAAGTAACTTCTCACCCCAAAGTAGTGCTTTTAGTGCTATAATTCAGCACTTTCTACCACAGACAGGGAATCTGAGATGCTTGATAAATTCTGCCCCAAATGCAGCCCTCCCTGTTACTCGTGGTGCCTCCAGCTGCATTTTATGTTGCAGCTGGACAATAAATCTATTCTAAGTGATTGTTGCCTCGGGTGTCAAAGCTGATGGTCTCTCTGTGTCATAGATGCAACCCACTATCCACTCCTTCATGTCTGGTGGAAAATCACACCAAACTGCCTGGTATCGTCTAACTAAGTGGCTTTCTTATCATGATACTTGTACAGCTGCTTCACTAATTCCCTGCTGGTCTCTCTTTGTGGGTTACATGTGGGCTGTGTTTGTTCTTTGAGGTTTCATTTACAAGGATCTGTCCTCCTAACTGTGGCATCCCACCCATCCAAATTTCAGAAACAAGACTGGAATCTGATACTATGGAGAAGAAGATGTTTGTTTGGCCACTGGAATTTGACTTGAGCTTGACCTGAGTTACTGTCACTGGCAGATAAGCAATCAGAAATTTGATTTCTTTTAAAATAGCGCTCCTGACATCTCATGAATCATGTGAGGATGATGTGTTTGCCACTTCAATTTTCTTGCTGCCTTCATCAGGGCCAGAGGTGTTGAATAATCCAGAGGACCGGTGAAAAATCTTGGACTGTTTGTTATTCTTTGGTGAGAGAGTTTTGAGAAGAAAAAAGATTCAAGTTTGAGGCCAAACTCACCAAATTCTTACTGTCTTGATATCAGTAGCTGGATTGCTGTGAATTATCATATTGGTCTGACTGAGCCATACATAGATTTCAGTGTTTCTTTGTCATGATCCAAGAGGTATTATTAGACAGCTCTGCCTCCATCAAAAAAGAACTGGGATAACCATATGTTTTTTTTTATGTGAACATGCAAAAAGGATGGAAAGGGCTGAGTGGTAGGGCCATAGATGAATTGGAATTCACCCATAGTCATAAATGTGAACCATCAAATAAGATCTTCACCAAACTCTGTGGAAATCCCAACCTGCATTTGTACGTGCCACCCATCTGGGAAGAAATGAGACCCCATATTGGATTCTTGGCTCAATATTGGCACCATGTGAGTAGCCCATTTGGGTTCGTTTATGTAGTTGGCACAAGCAGAACCCAGATAAGACATCCATGTTAGGCCCATGCCCATTCATGTACCGAGCATAATTACTGTGAGCATGGAACCCATGGATAATCCCATATGCGGCTCCATTTTCATTTTTTTTTTTTACTCTATTTAAATCTCAGATGATCCTCATCTATAAATTCTGCCTGGGAGACAATGCGGTTAGTAGCGTAAACATAACATAAAAAATAAAAGTATTAAAAAAAACAGCAAAAGCATGTAGAGTGTTGCTCAGTAATTTATTTTTTCCCCTTAAACACCACCTACTACATTGACAGGAAACTCACTTTTAAGACTTGATTGAATCATGTTGTGCTCAGTAACTTAAAAAAAACACAAACATACCTGTCTGTTACTGTCCTATCCACAGATGCTGAATCTGTAAGACTGTGTATATACTGTCTATGTGTGCGAGTGTGGAGTTTGTTTTCATGCTGACAAGTGCGCTGCAAAATATTGGCATAGTAATACACACAAATAATCATATTGACTGCCCGGGCGGGAGGTTTTCATCTGATGGGTGATGTTGAAAAACTCCTGTGGCAGTGCTGTAACAACCAAATTTTTCAAATAAAGTTATGTAAAAGTCCTGTTTTCCACATCCAAATGAATGGTTTGGTTTTAAATATTCTGCAGTTTGTGCAGCAGCGCCTTCTCTAGGATCAGAGCTTTTTTTAAGGCTAAAATATAATAAAGTTATATGATCAGTTTAATTATGTAGTGGATTTTTTCTTTGGGATGGAAGTGCCATTAGAATATAAATCTGAGATGTCCTTCCTGGCTCATATTGAAATTCTGTGTATTAGATCAAATGAATGATGCAAGAACCTGACAGAGAACCCGGTAGTTGAAAGGTGCCTTTTTTAAAAGTTATATTGGCTCCAACTAATCATTTTGGTCACTTTAAAGGAAAACTAAATCTGAAATTAAAAAAATGCACAATAAAGTAGCAACTTTTTTTTTTTTAGGAAAAAGTAGCAGTATTACAGGTATAAGTTCATAATTAGTAGACTAATTACGCGAGTCTATACCACCCCAGTAATAGGTAGGCAGGCTAAGTTCAATGTAGACTCACCAATAAGCCTAACATACATGTTTTTGGACTTTTGTGAGACAGCTTCATAATAATATGCCGCAAAACAATATGCAGTTATTGGAAGGGTAAGCAAGGACAGCAGGGATAAGAGTCCAAAGTTACTTTGGTTGGGTTTGTTGATAGTAAGAGGGGGGGGGGGGACTGCGGGAGCTAGACGACACTTCCTGTGTGATCAAATGAAACTGAAACTGATTTGCAAAAAAATTTCTGCTGGTTTAAAGGCAAATGATCACTTGGAATGATATAACGGACTTGGCTCATTAAGTGTCTTAATGAACAATCCATCCATTTATCAACTTTTACTTATTTGAACCCCCTCAGCTGTTTCCTCTCGATGTAGTGGAGGAGCTACTCTACTCCAAGTCCTTCCCTATCTGTGAGGGAGAGTCCAACCACCTGACAGAGGAAGCTCATTTCATTTGTATCTGCGATGTCATTCTTTCAGTCCCTATCCAAAGTCTGTGACCAGGTGAGGTTAGAAAGTGCATCGACAAAATACCAGAGAATCTTGCCTTTAGCATCGTCTCTCTTTTCACCAGATTTCATGTTAGCTACTGCAGACTCCACCCCAAACTGTGTGATAATCATAAACTTAGACTTGGGAGTGCTGACTCTCCTCCCTGTCAGTACGAGGTAAAGATCAAAACTTAATGGAGCCAATAGGACCACATCACCCACAATAAATCAACAGATACACCTTTAAATCATTCCTAAACTGTGAGGAGAGTGTAGAAGGGGCTACAACAACCATTATATGTGCTTGTGCTTCTGTGTTCACATCAAACAATGAGCAGCAGCTTTTTGAATCAACTGCTGCTGTGACCTAGAGACCTGCTAACAGTACCACAGAGGGAATTAGAGCAGCCCAAATGTGATGTTATAAAAGCATGCATCACCGTTTCAAAGTAATTAAACAATAAGAAGGTTTTGACCTCAGATAAAAGCCTCATTTTAAAAACATTTTTCAATAAAGTTTATCTGTTTCTCTAATTTCAAGTCAGTATCCAGTATCAGCCAAGGTATTTTTTTAAATGTGGTTTCAAGTAAGGTTCAAGGCCACCCAGATCCACGGATGAGTCACCTACAGTATCTTCCACAGTTATATGATCTTGGCTTGTGAAATTACTTTATTTGACAGGTACAGTCCAGGCAACAACATAATTCACAAGGCGCTAAAGGTTAATGCTTTCTTTAGAAGTTCAAAACAAAGAAGTCAGGTGAACCTTTTTAGCAAACATGCCCTTGAATTTTTATGCTATTCATTTTTTTCCCCACATACTAGTAATAATATCATGTAACAAGTCATTATCACCATGGCATGCACACTAAAGTGATGGCGCGATAGGGTGGTGTTGAGGGAATGGAGCGTGGGAGGATCTCACTTGTGCATCCACGGTAAACACTCCGGCTACTTGTGGCAGAAAAAGAAAGCAGATGGGTCACAGAGAGAAACATATCAGTGTGTGGAGTGACATCCGGAGATCATTACACCCAATCAGAGCGGTGCAGGAAGTGCAGAGCGATTGAGATTGATGGCACCAGACTGCTGCTTTACAGCTTTGAATAAATGAGGAGAAGAAAAGAGGGCAGCAGAACAACAAAGCCACAGTGTTGCTTCGATTTCTCACCCGCAGAGTTCTGGTTTCATTGGCCATGTTTGGACTTGTAGGTGTTTTTGTGTGTAGAAGTTAGAAAAGGAGGGAAGGCAAAAATCACCTTAGGGAAAGTGAAAGACGAAGTTCTTAAGGGATTTCTGCGTCTTGCTATTGTTAATTTCGGTGACAGCAGAGCAGTCCTAGATTACTTTTACTGATATTGTAGAAAATACAGCTGTTGCAGAGAAAAAGACAGGAGATACTTTAAAGAAATGAAGTTTACACTTCAGGGACTTCAGCCACGATGGAAAACCAGTCATGAATGTAAATACATTGTAAGTCAAATTTGCATCACCAGTAAATGATTTCAATCTATCTTATGTAAATACCAGTAGTGGACATGTTTTTCTGTAGGTTTATCCTAATTTGGTAACTGACTGATCTGAAACTGGAACAAATTTAGTACTAGTTCTCAATATCCATCCATCCATCCATCCATCCATCTATCCATCTCTGTTTCTCAAGGTTTGTGTAGCTGGGGCAGCGGCCTAAGTCACCCTCCTGCTCTGAGGTGCTCCCAGACTAACTGAAAGAATTGATATCTCCAGTATATCCTGGGTCTGCCCTTGGATGAATGTCTGACATGTTTGAAACACCTCCTCAGGGAGATATCCAGAGGGCATCCTAACTTGATGCCCAAACCACCTTACCAAAACACGTCATCACCTCGTTGTCTCGAAATAGAGCTTCTGCTTACAAGATGGACATTACCATCTGATAAAAAAAGAGTTGACTAAAGCAAAGCGTGAGTCCTCATACTCAAAGCAAAATAATCTTTTGTAAACTTCTACAACCTTGTTTTGAAACCTGAGAAGGTCTTTCTTGCTCATATTTAGATAAAATGCAAGTTAAAGGTACTTCCATCGAAGTTAAAGATATCTGCTTTTACGTACCATCTTTGCTTTTCAGGCACAGGTGAATGATATGTTTTCAACCATAGCAGCAAATAAGTCTATTTTGAGATTAACAATAGCTCGTTTTCACTTCATGGCTGTACTTTCCTGTGTTTAGCGATAACTTTCACTGACATTAGATTGTTTCTGACAATCAGATCTACAAGAACACAGCGTTCACAGGTGCACAGCTTCCACTGTAGATGTGAGGACTATCACACAAACACATTGCTATTTTTGTATTGCAGTTAGTGCACGTGTAATTCCTTCTGGCAGTCTTTCAACTACAACACTTCACCTTCTTTGAACCACATGGAAAGACTTCTTACTTCAACATGTTACTTCTGCCACTGTTAGCAACTAAAAAGTCTAAAGGCTGCCACACAAGATGGGCAGACAAATGAAAAGGCTAATTTAACAAGCCCTAAAGTCAGTTCACTTTTTCTTATCCAACAAAGAACACATAAAGTATTGAACATAAAGGAAGAGTCAGTCATAATAAGTAAAATGCTTATATCCCTTACAACTCAAAGAGACTACTGTAATCCTGTTCAGGCCTCTAGCTTAATTTATAGAAGCTGACAATGGTTCAGTGATACCGATGACGCCTTAACAGAGTCTCATTGTTTTTTACACAAAGACCTCTTCTTTTTGGTCAAACCTTATTCACAAGTTGCAATCACAAACACATCTTTGTCCTGCCTTATTTCTTGGACTAATCATCAGAGCCTTGGAGGTCACCCTTGATGGACTTCAAACACCTCAGAGCGTTGGAATGAAGCCCGTTTCTTTGTACGTTGACAAAGGCACCCTTTATGAAAGGCTCCGGAAAACTTTTCCTTTAATTCATTTACTCTTACTATTTCTTTTAACTTAACAAGTAGTTTTGGTGCCTGCATAACACAGTGAGTAAAAAACTGTCAAACCTAAAGAAAGCCTAAAAAAAAAAAAGAAAAAGACCACTTACAGTTTTAGAAAGGAAATACGAAGAAACATATTGGTACCAAGTCAAATGTAGGAAAACTAATCCTGACTTATTTCCAGGGTGGGGGTTCAGAGATATTTTGCCTGCTCTGTGAGGAGCCAAGGAAATGAAAATCTAGTTTTCAAAAGGGAAGTTAGCAGGAGGAGTTAGGTGGAGAACATACCAGCAACACAGCAGCTCTGGCTAAGGCTCCAGTCTTTAACTATTGTTAAAAATCAATACATTTCCGTTCTGTTTCCACAGAATAGGACTACAAATAATTCCTCCTGCTGTGCTTTAGAAGAGATTTTGGTTGCAGACATTCCTCCCCCCATGACAACTGTACTGGGTATGAACTTTTATGTTCCTTTTCAGACAAAATTATATAAAATCCAAAAAAATATACAAAAATTAAGGGCTTGGTCTTTACAGCTAATGGCTAACTGTCATCACTTTAGCTTCTTACCATTCTTGGGTCATCTTTTGAGGCGTAAATATAGATAACATGAGTTACTGTGCTGTTAACTGGACTAAGAGACCACTTGCGGGCCTACGCTAATAGGCTTACTAACTCTGTGGGCAACTGTGTCCTGAAAAGGCTTGTAAGTTGTGGACCGAGGAACCACGGGTCCCAGGTGAGCTCTGCTTATTTCCGCTATGGCAGAACCCGTTATGTTTTTGTTGTGATATTTGAAATAAGGATGTTTGTAAAGACTTGCTCAGAATGAACATTGCTTCATCATAAATTCATCATAAATTAGGATAATTTAGGATTAATTGAGCAAAGGTGGGCATGTCCCAGCCATCTTCCAGTTCTGCTCAGTCCACTTATTTCTTCACTTTTGGATTAAGCTGGATTGTGGCATCAGTTGGCGGCGTTCATTCTTACCAACAGCACACCAAGCAGTGAGATGAGAAAGAGGCCTTAAAATCACTCTCCAGAAAACTTTAGGATGGTATCACTGGGGGGTTTGTCAAGTTCCTTTGATATAGTGTATGGTTCAAACAGGAGAACATCAAAGTCTGTTTACAGAGAACCAGGGTACTTCCTATTAACCCCAGTAGAATGTAAATAATAAATAAATAAATATAAAAAACCTCCTTCAAAATGAATTTAGTTTTAGCAAATACAGTATAAGCTGTGTACCAGAACTGATATGAACATTTAACAATATCCATTCCTTCTTTTTTCATTGGTAATTACTTGTAATAGTGATTCTGCATTTGATATTTACAGATCACGACAGGATTTCTGACCTTGGTGACAGAGTTCAAAGAGACTTTCTGAAGGAGCACTAAGATAAATCCCGGGGGCAAAAGCTAATTGTATCACTTAGATCACTACTTCCCAAACGCTGCGATCTGACACTGTTTATGGACCAACAGGAGTGACAACTAAGTTCCTACATTGATTGAGGCTGATCCTGAAAAGCCAGCTAAAAGGAAAGAACAAAGTCCAACCAGTAGTGCCAGTAATCAGACACCCTGTGGGTAAAATACCTGACCACTAGAGCAGATGGATGCCACTAATGTCATGATGATATGCTCTCTGCTCTCATAATACAGTGTGCGCTCTTGCATCAAGCTCTTGCTACTGCAAGGAGTATATTCGTATTATTCTGCATAAAAATTCCTTCAAGTTTTGAGAAGAATTCACAGTCTTGAAATGAGAACTAGAAGTGTAAAACTTAAATTATGAAACCTTATACCTGAAAATTAAGTGAAACAATCATTTGTGAATACTTTAATTAGGAATCTTCTAGTCTTCATGCACTAAGGAGTGACTTTTCCTCACAGTTTTTTCCAACTGTTGTTCGTGGTGCAGCATGGCAGTCTGTTTTGTTGAGTCCCTTTGCAGATCTTGAATGAATCAGAGCGTCTGTATACAAAACCCCTGTAACACATCTGTTCCTGCCAGACATTCAAATAACAGATCTGATCAACGGGACATATGCATCCTAAACTATCAAGTCTTCTGCAATGCTCCAGCGCCAACCAGCAGCTTGTGTTGGAGAGTAGATGCCTATCTAGAATCAATACTCCACAATCTGGCCTTATCTCCTTCTCTGATATGGTGGACAGCCACTTTTCCACACCCTGTAATGTCCTCAGGCATCACATTTAAAAATGCTGACAGCAATTATGGATTGCCCCCCTCTTTTCTTTTCCAATAAATCTGCAGTCAGCAGTTCCATCGACATTCAAAGACTCCAAATTTGACAAAATAATTTATTAGAAGAAAGAAAACAAAGTGAAAACAATGACCTTGTTATCCTTGAAGCATCAGACCCCTCTTGTTCAAATAATTCCCACGTCATGCCAGTAGTGGTGTAGTTTTGTCCCTGTTGAGAACCACTTCCTATCGGTCTTCCACAAAATAAAAATGGCTTCTCCACCCGCTACACCTCCAGTCCACTTTAGGGATTTCAGAGCCACCTCTTCTATGTCCTGAAGCCTATGGGGTCCAGTGATTTACAGATCCTATCTCCATATGACCTGGCCTCGAAGGCACATCTGACAGACGAATGTTTTTTGCATGCCATTTCACTCTTCCAATAAGGACTATATTATATTCATATAGTGATGACCTTATGACATTCTGCATATGGTACCCGAGGCATAATCTGTCAGTTTTCGAAACAGCAGGTCTTTTTTTTCTCTCTCATGCATTTTTTTTAAAACATTAGTTTCCATACCGTATTGTCTTCAGTATTGCACAGTTCTTATCCCTAGGATTTGAATTATGTTGCATGGTCTGCACAGCTACAAGGATTGTCAGAGGCCGGTGCCACGATGCAGTGATGGCACGGCTCTGATATGGAAATATAAAGGAAGAAAACGAAGGAGAGGGAAGACAGAGTGGTGCAGAGTGAAGGAAAGAAGCGGCCCTGCTGGAGGCTCGCCACAGGCTACGTCTGACATCCCTCTCTCTGACGGACTGATGAGATTACCCTGACATTTTTTCCTTCTAACTTAAATTGCATTACCACAAGGATCTTGTGTTAGGCAGATCTCCATATTATTCTCAGGGGATTTGGGTTCAATTTTGCTCTGTGCTTCATTCTGTTCTCTCCTTTTTCACTCGCACTCAGAGGGATGAAATCTTCTTTACAGCCTTCCACGTATTATCTGCTGGCAAGACTTCACGGATCCCATTTCAGAGACCGTGCAGTTTATTCACCACCATACATCAGGAGAATGCACTGGCCTCTCTTCAGGATCCTCCTATAGTAAACTAGGAATGATGCAGGTCACTGACTTTGCAAGTGAACTGTGACAGTTGATTAGACACCTGCCCTCACATGCTGTACTGTTAGATGAATGAGCCAACCAAGTGATTCTGCCTTAGGGTCACTTATAATTAAGGATAACCCATTTTAAAAGCAAATCTAAACAAGGACCATGAACTGTACAGATTGGGGTCAAGAAAGCGTGTTTTTTTTTACACTTCTGGTCCACATTCAACCTTTGCATTTCACCAGAAGTTTCACCTTGACATTTAAGGTTAACTGACAAATTAGGGTGCTGTTTTTTGAGGGTAGTGGGGGCGTGGGGCGTGGGGGTGAGCACATAGTGGGAGTTTGTGTTTGCCTGCGCAGTCGGCACTCTCTTTGCCGCGCTGCCTAGCGTAATGGTCTCAATTAGTCTGAAAGTCACCGTGGGTAATAATTCACCTCTCTCAGGCTTCATTTCCTCAAATTCAAGTCAAGCATAGCACAGGAAATGACACTTCAGGAGCTTTTAAAAAATGATGAGGACAAGCGGAGCGATCGTGGCGGTAAATCAGGTGAGAGTCTCGCGAATGGCAGCGGCATTAGGTGCCTGCGGAGCCTGTCAGTCTCTGGTGGTGACATGTTCATCAAGGTGCAGGTGACATCACTCAATCACTGTATCAGTCACTGGAAAGACTGGTCACTGGCATCAAACACAGATCTCATTATTGGAGTGGCTCTCACTAAAATCAATCACTGACAGTTTGGCTTATTTGAAAAATCCATTTATGGAGAACGCACATGTGTGTTTACACATGAACACTTTGACACTACAAGTACACATATGTTCGTCCAATACAGGTGAACAATGCTTGCGATACTAGTGATTGTGTTTCTTCAAGACAATAGATAAAAATATAGACTCAGTGCCTTTAGTTGTTTTCTTGTAGACCTGTAATGTTTATAAGAAATTATACAAGACTTTATGGGACAATTGTTGATCTTAACCCAAATTTCATTTTATTCAGGTCAATTGAGAACATGTTAAAGCAGCACAAAGGAACTTTTTGCAAATTGTTGGTCAAAGGGTCCCCCTTTGGACATGCAGGTTAAGTTTCTTTTTGTTTTACAATGCTAAGGTTTTTTCTTTCTTGGTGACTTTCTAATTTTTTCTTCTGGCATTACTTTTTTGGGTCTTTATTGAGTCTGCCATGATGTCCAGTTAAGCTCTGGGAACTAGGTTCAGGATGGGGGTAACCAGGATGGGGGTCTCAAGTCCCTTTGGGTGGTTTTAGTCGACAGTGGTGATAGAAGACCATATGATCTAAATAGTGCTTTCTCATGGTAATTACATTTTTTGTTGATAGAAAATGAAACTAATTTTTTAAAAATATGATACAAGTGGTGCTGCAAGATAAATTCTTACACTCCACCTGGGAATCAGTGAGGCATTATTCGACTGTCTCTGAGAATCTTATCAAGTCCCCAAATGCTCATTACCTGATGACACTGTTAGGATTTAAACATAATTATAAAAGAAAAGAGTTCACTTCATGTCCCCCACCTTAGGATGACCACACTTTCTTTTGGTCATAAAGCAATGGTATACGGGTGGCAAGTTGGAAACGCAACTTACTTAATACTCAGTGGTTGTGTTGGTTTTTGTACATTGAATAATTAAAAATGATCCTGATTTACTACTGCAAAGACAGAGAGAAAGAGAGAGATCATAAAAGAGGAGATGAGTGGCTCAAGGCAATCTACAGAAAGGATGAAAGGGAGAAACTGTGGCCCCCGATGTGGTGCCCAACACTATGGTGGGTAAGTCTCTACAGAAGTCATCAGTTCTGATGGTAAAAGTTATAGTAGCCTACTAGTTGTTGACAACAGGTAGCTTCCTATTAAACGCCTTAAATGTCTCTAGTCGGCACATGTTAAAATAATTAGTTTAATTAGTTTATGGTAACATAGACTGAACAGACCACCAGAACAGAGAAATAAAACATCTCTGAAACAGAAATACATAACCCAGAATTTCAGTAAGGTATTATATCCTGTATCTTGAGATATGACACCTCTGGCCACTTGGTGAGATTGTTCATCAATTAAAGGTCATTGATCAGCAATAACATAATATGTTTTTTTCATAGATCTTATTATTCAGGCAACCACTTTTACATGAGCAAATATGAACATTAAAGGTTGAACAGGTGATTATTTCATTAAGCATTTTTAATTTTAGTATTGCATTCCCATGATAAAACGTGTTTTCATATTAAAATGAAAAACACCTGGCAGTGCGGCATTTTACATCCATAACAACTGTATGGGAGTGAAATATAATGTCCTTAGGTAAATTTTTATGAATCCACAAATTTATGCATAATTGAGGGAGCGTGAAAGTCTGTGGTGTCAAACAGCTAGGTGTTTTTTTTTTTTTTAGATTTTTAGCACACTGGAACTCCAGTTTTACTTCTGAGCTGTGAATAAAAGCCTAACAGCATATAATCATTTTTTATTTTGAAGATAACAAGGAATGTTTTTTTGCTAATTGTATTAAGACACTGCTGTGACTGGATGTGGGCTGGTCTGGAAGGGTTCAGGGGCAAAGCTTAGTTGCATGCTGGTAGTCAGGGCTTACAGGAGGATGCCAGCTGGACTGCCCCTAGCCTCCTGGCTTATACTTCTTGCAGCAGCTGGAGAAGCTGGGTCCTCTAGTTGTGCAGTCTTCTGCTCAGACCAGTCCGGGACTCTTCCAAGTTGAATGACTGGACCATAAACCGAACAGATAGTTGAGTGCATCAGCACGTCTCGGATGTTACCATTGTCCAGTCACCTAGGCTGCAGGCTCGACATCCAAAATGAGAGCTGCCAGAGCTGAACAAGGACTAGTAGAGCTCGGCTAAGCCCTCTGGTCGCTTGGACAGCCTCCTTAGGCTAGTCACCAGTCACCATAGAGCAGTGAGCCCAGCTGAGCTCTGCTAATCCTTGTCATTTCTCAACGTGCATACTAGTCTGTACTTGTGTTCTTGAATATTATGAATCAGTCACAGTTGAATTACTGTTCCAAGTCTGCACTGAGACAAATACAACTAAAATATGTCCTTCTGCCACTATTCCTTTTAGCCTCCACCAAACTTTATTAATAACACGGATAAAGTGCAAAAGCATAAAACCCATAGAGAAACATTTCATACAACCGTGATAAACACCTTTGTCAGAGGAGTTGATGGTCCACTCTGGGTTGTATTTATGTTCAAAGTGTTTATTTTATGGTCAGGTTATTGTTTTTGGATGAACAAATACACAACCATAGAAAGACTGAACTACTGCCTTCTGTCCTCCGAAATATATTCCCCTGAATTGTACTTGTCAATAAATGGACACATTTGATGAGAATGAATATCAGGTAGCATTAATTAAATTCATAGGTTGGCATGAGCTAATAAGCCAAGCTAAAATAGCTAACTTGTGCTAACTGAGCTAAGTTGGGGATGTTCCAGTCATTTTCTAGCTCTGCTTGTTATGCCCACTTCTGGATTAATTGAGTTCATCTAGCATTGGTACCTGTCAACATCGCACCATGCAGAGAAATTAAAAAGATGCTTCAAAAATGATCTTTAGAAAACATTGGTGACATCATATTAGTTCTGTATACAGTCTGTGGTTTTTCACTGCATTTAGGATGAACAATTTCTTAATCTGAATGCAGGAGGGTAGTATGTGCCTCGTTGTTTACCTGTAGTAACACTGTGGAAATGGTGATAGATGATATGACTCGAGTCCCACTGCACATGCTGGCTATGCAAAACAGAGCTTGGTAGCAGGTATAGTGTTCACCTCTTTACAAGTTCCTGGGAAACACCCCGGGGAGAAATGAGATCAGCGGTGACCTTGAGTCCACCACGGGATAAAGATCTTTTCCATATTCATTCCAAATCCGGAAACCATGACTTACCAATCATTAAAAAGCTTATAGATCTGGCATCCCTAAGCCATCTTCATTTATCATGGGGCTAGTGATAAGGCCTTACTGCCTTTACATGTTACTCTTCAGCTATGTTTTTCAAATACAATTACAGAGGTGAAACCTATCAATTATCACCTTGCATGATTGTGCCAAATGTTCCCTGTATTTTCTCTGGTCTGTTGCATCGGAGTGCTTCGACTGTCAGCTCACAAAATTAATGAAAATTGTCTGAGGTGATTACAACACGCAATCACACAGTCTGTGCTTATAAAACATGAACAGTTTGTTAATCTGAACTTTGAATTATTCAACGGTTAAAACATATGTTGATATTGCTAAAGTAATGAGAGGTTTCTGCTCCTTCCTGATAGGAATTTTATCAGACAGCAGGAAGTGTGAAATTCAGCTGCTACATTTCGCATCGAAAGACAACAAATATTTCCCTACGAAAAAAAAAACAATTCTCACAAATCCCTATTTCTTTTGTTCAACTCTCAAAGTTTCAATGGCACAGAAATGATTAATTTCTCATCTATGCAGTCTTTCCAGGAACCAAGAAAGCCTTTGAACAAGTTCAATACACTCAAGTTGTCAGTGTTCGAGACGAGAGCAGATTGAGGGTAAAGAGCCTCGGGGGTAATGGGATGAAGTCTGTTGCCACATTGTTGCAACATGCGTGGGATTCCCATGGGAGGGCTGGAAATGGAGTCAGGACACCGCTCCTTCCTGACATCTCAGGCCTGCATGCCACCGCCTTCACATCTCTCCCTCTGTGTTTGATGTTCAAATTGAGCTCTGCTTCATCGCCTTCATATCTGCCTCCCCCCTGTGCTCCTCCTCTCATCGCCTCTCCCATGGTTCTCACAGAGGAGATGTTGAAACTACTGTTAAGCTGATAAACCCACTTGCTGATGCGTCAATGGGGCTCGCTTTGTAGTGCTAGATATGGGATATCAACACAATCAACATGGAAACAGTCTACAGTATGGCTCTGAAATAAATATATAAAATATGTAGATTTCATCATTCATGTAACTGTACAATTAAAGTTGCTGCATGCAAGGTTTATTTTCGAAGTCCAGTAACTGTCCCTTAAAACTGCTTGAAGTCAATAGTTACCTGAAATGAACTCATCATGGTTGAGGTAAGGCTAATTTGAAAGTTCATGTAGGTTTATTCTTTCGAGTGACCAACACTCCAAGCCCCTCCGATTGTCAAGACTTGTATTTAAAGAAATCTGGCCACACTGAAAATCAGTTTATGCTTGAAGTGTAAAAAGAGGACTCTAAAACCATTGTGAGTCAACCACAAATGCAAAAACTGATGGACTAACATGTAATGCAATTTGTGGAAAATTTGAGAGAACTGAAGCTAAAGCTCATGATGTTTCATGTAATGTTCTTGTAATGTCCTCCCAACTGACATCCACCTTTTGTCCTCTGGGGTCAAACATTACCCCACCAAGCTCGACTGGTTGTTTCAAGAGTATAACATAATTTATTTTGTAATTTGTTAGTCTTTTACCTGATTTTTAATTGCCCTTTGTAACTATGCCAACGTTACTGTTATTCCTACAGAAAATAATGACGTAACCAATGTATCACGAGTGGGCGAACGTGACTGATAATTAGATGTTTGTCCTTTTTTTTCTGCATCCATTGCAAATCCAAAATAAATCAAGATTGAAACAAGATTCAGTGAGTAAGCCATACTATTAAACATTAAAGCACAAATAAAAGAAGTAATGTTACGGTCAAAAGTTGGTGAAGTTTGGGGGAACTATTCTTGGAAAATCAAAGCAACACCAGAACGGCACGCCTCAACTCCTCTGGCCTCCAGCTGGCTAAGCAGTCACCATTTTTGCTTCAAAATTCGCCTCATTGGTCAGATGAGTTTCCACACATTTCACTTTAAAATGAGAGCAGCAGTGAGATGGGACCACTGCTGTTTCTGACATCATCTACAACATCTGTGGCTACAGCCATTTCCATAACCTCTAAGCAAACTTCATATATATATATATATATATATATATATATATGTATTTATATATATAAATAGA
>JAOWBL010000013.1:13702818-13714927 GCA_028564865.1 Zenarchopterus dispar
TATATATATATATATATATATATATATATATATATATATATATATATATATATATATATATATATATTTATAGCTATTTAGTTATGCCTTACTAGTCAAAATTAATAGCATCTGTATGTGCTAAACAGATTGGGGTCAAACTGGAGTCCAGGTAGGACTTAGTTTCGACTACCTCTCTCTTCTCAGCTCACTTAACACCTTCTGTCCCACCCCCTTTGCAAGTATTGGTCCAAGGTTCGCTGCAGTCAGCTTTGGTGAGGCTGTGGTTCCACTGGGACACACACTGGGCAGGAACAGGAAGGCTTGTGGGTGGTGTGGCAGTGACTGTTGAGGTTATAGGGGTGTTTGAAACAGATTGGTTGATATCACGCTTTCACCTCAGGGGGATGAAGGACTGGGAGGCCTGGTGGGTGTGCATTTGTGCTTGCGAGTGTGTGTTTGTGTGTGACAGCAGGAACGGGTGGGTGGGTAAGTAATTGTGGGAAATACAAAATCCTCAGATTGCTGAGTTTGGACGCCATGACCCCACACCGACCCCCATTTCCTGACTCAATTGTCTCAGCATGAGCTGGGCTCGATTTCACAGCACCACTGCTTCTTTTCTTGCCCACAATCGTGGACTCATGTGGGACTCCTCACCATGGACATCTCTATACTCATGACTAAATAATGATAAAGAGTCAGCGTGTGATCCTCCTCTTATGATCTCTAATGGAGGTGACATTTAATTGATTATTGATTGAGCTTGCAAAGCGACTGAAGATTCAGTTGGCTAATTGAGAAGCAAAAGTAATTACAGATAAGAATATAAATAAACTGCAACTAGTCTAGAAGACTTGTAATCATCCTTTATTTTGTGTTTATCCCAGAAAATATCTTGAGGCACTGAATGATATGGCAGTATGGCAGTATGGTTAACCTTCACTCCATAAGTAGGACACTGAAAGGGAGGATGTTGGACACAATATCAAACCACAAAAGGGAAATCTCTTCCTGCCTTTAATGCTAATGTAGAAATTAAAAATTTGCCATCACTGCCCAAATCAAGGAGGACATCTTTGAGAAAAGAGGAAAAAAAAAAACATTCCTGAAAGGCAATATTACAACTTCAAAGGCATCCTTGAAGAATCCACATCACAGAACCTAAAGGCACCCACAGTTTCAGATAATGTTGTTCAGGTTGTCTACAACTGACATCAACGGTTGTCAGATTTTTGCGGTTGAAACAGATTAAAATAGCTAATTAGTAAAGGGTTAGTTATCTGTCACAATAAAAAAAAAAACTACTTGGAGACTGTGATTTATTGTGCTTACCTCTATCTTTAGTGGTATTTAACACTTTTACCACATAGTCATCTGCTTCTACGTATTTTTTTTTTTGTAATGTTTTTTGTTTTTTCTTCTCTTAAGGTGCAAACTGTGTGATTTTAGCTCCACGAAAGTCGCCCTATCAACGCCCAATTCTGGTTCATTCAAAAATGGTGGAACTAGCAAGCTTATAAGGTGTCTGAAACAAGCCCACCTTAATTCAGTTACTACTGTAACTGTAAGTTAGCTTTATCTTTCCATATTGATTATTTGCAGGACAGTCTCTTAAACTGTTATAAAAGCTGCTTTGAGTCAGGTGAACAACTGTGGAAATGATAATGGCTTTTCGGACAAATTTCACTTTAGCTTCAGTAATTACCGGTAGTAATTAGAGCAATGGAATAGCTGAATCACGTCTTCCTTCAGTTAGGTAAAGGCAAGATGGAAAAAACTGTATATAGTAACAAAAAGTGAAAAAAAACCCCAACTGTTTCTGTTCTGGTTAGTTTTGGGACTCTAAACTAAAGCCATTATAAATCTTGGAGCTTTAAAAAGGTTTCATATTATGCAGTTTATTAAAAAAAGTTTTGAGAAACTTTTCCATGCCTTTATCCTGAGCAGACTCATCCACCCATTGGTTTTTTTTTTGTCCCCCAGAAAGACTTTGATTACTTCAGCTCATCTAAAAGTAAATAACTGTCAACTTCTTCTGACAAGATCCAGGAAACCTGAGCACATCAATGCTGTTTTCAAATCTTTATATTGGCTATCAGTTGCCTAAAAACTAGTGTTTAAAGTAGATACATAAAGTGTATACATGGATCAATAATATGGGGCAACAATACATTTCTGACCTCCTTCTCTCCTCGCTTCTACATTGATTTTTGCTCATATTTTTATCCATTGTTTATAATGGTGTAATTTTCATTTGTGTCAGTGAATTTTCTTTCTACTTTCATCATTTATTGCTGCTAATGCTCAGATGCATTCCTTTCCCTGTGTAAAGCACTTTGTATTGTATAAACTATATAATAAAGTCATTTTATTCATGACTATGAGCCATGTATTTCTCCATTGTACTGTGTTTTTTCATGATACATCCCTCCTGGCATAGTTGTGATAGAAGAACAGTGCTTCTGATATCTAGACCTTTATTATTTCATTAAAATCTCAACCTTTTTGTGTTGCAAGTTTTTTACTTCCCAGAACCATGAATTTCCGATGCAGTGAGGATTCTGTTATTGTTGGTCACTAGACTTTCACAAGGGCTGTCTTTGAAATCTTTTAACGGTGTGAAATGGATCCCAGTTTCATTCACATGGCTCTTCTGATTAAGAAATTTATGACTGTCAAAGTCCACTTGATCTATCATAAATTCCTGGTTTGAAAACACATTTTATTTGCTGCAGGGAAATAAGTCCTGTGATTATCAATATCATGAATAGAAAGGAAAAAATTGTTGAGCACTACAAATCCTTAGACATACACTTGGGTAAATGACTGAAGTGGAAGAGCAGCAACAACTCTATCTTAGATCCTTCAACATGTGTAGTAAGATGTTGGAGATCTTCTTCCAGCCCGTGTTGGAGAGTGTCATCTTCGGGGCTGTAGCCTGCTGGGATAGCAGCATCAGTGCCAGAGATGCAAGCTGGATCTATAAATTCATTCATAAGGCTGGAAAAATCATTAGACAGAACCTGGAGGCGTTTGAGTCAGTGAGGGACAGCAGGTCACTGAACAAATCATGGACAATCCATCGCACTGCCTTCATGACAAACTAAAGGCTACAGAAACTCGTTTCGGCAAGTTATATGGCAGTTGTGCTGGTATATGGGCAAAGTGTATGTGAATATGGTTTCTATATTACACAACCACCTTGTTAGTTTAACTTTTACCATTTCAATTCCAAAAAAAAAAAAAAGGGAGGCTGTTTAAAGGTAAATAAAAAGAGAATACAGTGATTTCCATTCTAATTAAACCATATTTTATTCCCAATAAAATATAAACCTAAAAATCAAGAGGATCCAGATGAGGGGGCTCGGGGATCTGGAGAGGATACCTCCTAGATGCCTCCCTGGTGAATTCTTCTGGGCATGTCCCACTGGGAGGAGACCCCAGGGAAGACCCAGGACACTATGGAGAGACTATGTCTCTTAGCACCTCACTGTCTGCAAACATCAGTGAGGTGCCTTTACAGATGTGTAAACTGTCTGCAGGCAGTAATGCAATACCATGTCATCACAGACGCAGGCTTTTGAATATGAGTAGATAACAAGTTGGATGGCCCTTCTCATCTGAACAGTTTTGCAATTTTTCTCAGACTATTTTAAATGAGCTTTGACCCGGATAAGATGGTGGATCAAGAGAACAAAGTCACTGAAGTCTTTGTCCAGTTCCTGTTATAGGGTCTATGGACACAACAGAAGACATCTGGAAGAGCTCAGAAACTGATTGGACAAATGATTTTGGAGCCAACTGAGACCCACTTTCCTTGGGATCTCAGTCCACTTGTTTGGTGGACATCAAGGGTCAAGTTTTGGGTTCAAGTGAACTGCACCAACAGGACAACTGCTCCAGTTTTGACCTTTGGTAAACCAAACATGCCAAGTCTGCGCACATCCAATACATCAAGAGTTGTGCTAATATCGAACTGGTAAACTAATACTTTAAATAACACTGGTAAACAGTGATCAGCTTTCTACACATACTTCATGATTAGTCTGAGTTATGAGGTGGTAAAGTCTCTCAGGACACAAGACAAAAAACAGAAACAATCGAGGTTCAAATTAATGATATATGCATGGTGTATTTTAACTGTGAAACATCTGAGGTGAAACTAATGAAAGCAGGGAATGCGCCTCTCTGCACTACTGATGGCAAATAACATCCAATCTGGGCAAATTACGCCGGGCCTTGATCATGTGCTGTTCCCTCAGACAACTATGTCCTCCAGACCACTTTACGATTTCCCTCCAGCTCGATCTGTCACTGACACTTACAGATCCAGCCACAACATGACCTGGCGCCACTCGTAAGTCATACAACTCACCGAAATACAATTAAGCAGGCTCGCCGAGAGTCACACATCCCTAATTTGCACCTGTTATTATGTCACGGCTGTTACCTGAGCAGTCGCTCCCTCCCAAATTCCATTAAAAACTGCTATGAGAGCTCGTGATGGAAAGAATAAGCCATTTCAGACGGTCACAGAGTAGGTTGGAATCAAAAAATAGAGAGAAAGCAGCCTCTTTCCTATTCCGGTTGCACTCCACAGTCCCTCTAAATCACCCTTTAATGGGCTGGTGGAAGAAGCACACTCTGTATCACTGTATCAATCATTCACTCTGTTTTCCTCCTCCTGGTACCATCCACGGGATCACTTTGGTGCTTTAATGAGCCATTACAATTCCTATCAGACAATCTCTGTGCCATGTGTGTGTGTGTACAAGCACACACACCAGTTTGTTTGTACATGACTGCCTGCATGCTCTAACTGTTGTGGACTCATGCTGATATTAGATTGTCTCCATCGAGTTTCTGAGACAGCAGTGATCTCTTGTCTTTCAGTTTCTTACCCACTTTTGGTTTTCTTTGAGTGTGTGTGTGTGTGTGGCGGACAGTGGGCACGGGTTATAATTGCATTGCTTTGCCGTCCCACTCGGTCTCTACACCCATCTGTCTCTTTAATATCCAGCTAAGCACTCTTGACCTTGAAGCATCGCGGCAACACATCCACGGCTCACTTCTCCAAGAGACCGCTAAAATGATAGAAAGAGGGGAGATGATAGAGAGACAGGGAAAAAGGGAATGGGAACCAGAAAAAACAAGGTGCAAAATGTTGTCTCTGAGACAAAGGTGAACAAGAGAACATGATGGATGGATCCAGCCTTCACGGGAGCAGAGAAGAAGAGTGAATTGGACACAGTGATGCCTTCAAGGTCACTAGTGAATTCTTTCAATTTGAAACTGACTTGATTTTACAAAGGTCGCCCACATGGACCTCTCAAGAAAATGCTGTTATTTCAATGGAAAATATGAAAGATTAGCTGGGAGTCTGATAACAAAAAAGATATCTTATTTGCCCTCTGGCTACTCTTTTATGCTTCTCAGAAGGATGGTTCATTCTTGAAGCTATGCCTTTGGGCTACCATAATGAATATTTGAGCAAACTCTTCTCACTGACTAATACCACAGCATATGCCTTAAAGGTACAGCTTGCAATTAGATCTTCAATCTAACCTAAACTTATTTGAGTAGATATTTAAATGCCATTAAGAATATTTTACCTTCATCCGGGGAAAGTTTGCAATGCATCATAAATGCCTATACAGGAAAAGTTTGCTACACACAGCTACCCTTCATTTCTCAATATAATCTTCACACAAACATTCATAACATGGTTGAGTTGAAGCTTAATGCGTTGTACAGGAAAGAAACAGAAGGTTTGAAAAAGGAGATGACGGGCTGGAAGTCATCCCCTGCCATATGTCAAAAATCTTTCCTCTTACTTAAGTGTTTTTAGATATTCTAGCTCCACAGCTTTGGGGATATCAATAACAGTCTCTTGGGGAAATCAGCAATTCAGTCCTGACTAAAATTTCTTACCAACTTCGATTAAGATATCGACCCCACCAATTGCCCTCCAATATGTTCATTGGTGTAACTTTCTAGACATAAGTGCTCCATATTGTCACGAGTAGGACAGTAAACTGTCTTTCAGTTTTAAGGTTTTATGTGTCACAATGTGATAATGGATCACCAAACCTTTGAAATTAAAGAAAAATTTAACCATAAACATTCACTTGAAATATCATCCTGATTGTAATGTCACTTAAATGTTGAAACTTTTAAGACAGGATGCCTGTGTTTTACTTGAAATTACTAAAAGCAGCATCAGTAAGATTATTGAATAATATTTATAGCGATATATATCATCGCAACCTGTATCAAATACAATCTCAACGATATCCAAATTACTGCTTTTACCTGCTTATATTAATCTACCAGCAGGTTCACATTTGTAGTTACTAGTTCATTTTTTCTTAGTATTTTTTTGACATTGAATGTGGCACAAACATTTTGACTCAATTATTGTGGATTTCTTTTAATTTCAAGCTTTTAAATCTTAATTCTAAAATGGACACATCATGAAAAAAAAAACATATCCTAGTGAGTACAAAGTGGGGTGTCTGAAGTAAAAATTCAGATAAAATCAGGTTTAAATGTACTTTAAAAGCAATGTCAGATCCATTTTTTAGATTCAAGATGATCTTCATCATCATCATGTAGTAGCAGTCAATTCATTGCACACATTCACATTATATTGACCCCGATCCTGATCCCCACAACTCAAAGTATCTCTGTTTCTACATTACAAATCAGGTAAAAGGTAATAAAAAAAAGAAGTCAATGAGATTTTGAAAATAAACAGTTACAAAGTACAACCCTCTTCCTTCAGATTCACTCATCAAGTCACACCTCCGAAGCAAAACAAATGCACAATTCCTGTTTACTGAAGAAAATGATAGTTTTACAGACAAGCCAACAGTTCAATGACTCTACTCAGGTTTGGATGGTGTTTTTAGAGCTTCCTCAGGTGTTTAATATGTTTTTAAACAAAAACATTTAATTGTTCTTTTGTTGATGTGTAAAGAGAATTTCTGCAAAAATGTCTTGAAGTAAAACATGGTACCAACCTTCAAGTCTTATAATGGTGCAAGTATGTTCAACACTCACTAGTCTTTTTTTTTTTTTTTAATCTTAATGCTAATCAGCTTAACTGTAAAAATGGGCAGATTGTTAAATTGGTAAAAAAAAAAAAAAAATTACAAACAAACACACTGCTCTGTCACTGGGGAACTTATCGGGGAAAAAGCCAATATGTTCTTTGACCAGAGAGCTCCATTATCTTCTCCAACAACCACTGTGCTAGCTGCGCGAACGCTCTTATCGGACAAAATCTCAGAAATAACACACTTGTCTTTGTGTCCTCTTATCAACTCAATGTCATACATAAAGGATAAGGATGATTCTGGGCCAATCTGGTATTTCAGGTGTGCTATAGCGGGATGACTTATTAAGAAAATGTTAACTCCCTGCAGCATGGTTATCTTTATTGAGAAACAAAGGATTAGTAGCATGATTGATGGGCCCTGTCTCCAAGGGATTATGCTGTAGAGCACCACTAATTGCTCTCTCCTGCTCCCTCCTCCTCTATTTGTCTCCTTCTTTTTGTCTCCTTCCATCCACATTCATGTCCAACGCAGTACACCTTTAGCTATCACCTTCGCCATCAGAGCTTGTGGGGCAAAGGGTTATGGGGGCTGCTTATGGGACCCAGGCTCTTACGCAGGCTCTAAGAAAGACTAAACTGGCCTTAAAGCTACAGCCAAGGGACTTAATTTTGCATTCAGGCTCAAGTGGTTTGTTGAACATGTGCCAGGCCGGAGCCACAAGGACAGAAAGGGAGCGAGACCGAAACCCTGTATGGGTATGGTAACGCACCGTGTAATGGACTACTGTACAACTGGAAATAATGTGCTGAGTCATTTAGGAAAGCTATTAAGCTGCTTGGGTGACTTTGAAATTCACTAAGCCTGTTCACCCTCTGTGTTTATTCAGGAATAGGGCAGCTTCTGCCTCCCCCTCATCCCCCCCAAGACTCCCATCCAACCTCTTTCTCTGTTCTTGCCTTTGACATCTTCCGAGCTGAATACTTAAAAGAAAATTACAAATAACTGAGGGAGAAACAGCTTATCATTAGGTGGGTTTCTGCCAGCAGAGCTTTCTCAAACATAGTGCAGCTGTGTATTTCCAAATACTTAATTGAGCATGTGTTGTATTAACCTTGAAAGAATTATGGTGATTGTGTTTTCAATTAATCTTCCTGAGGAGAAGACATACAAATTACAGTGAGACGGAAACATAATGCTTCTTTGAGAGAGTATTTTTCCACCAACAATAGGGGATTTGTTTTAATAACAAAGCATTTTACTGTTACTGACCGCTTAGATCAACGCTGCCCCACAAGACCGAATATTACTGTGGGAAAGTTTCACAGATGAGCAAAATTACACCACACCTTCCTCACAATGGTTTCAGCAGAAATGTGTCTTCTGAAGACTCAGTTTTGATTTTTTCAGATATTGTAGAGACTTTGGAAAGCAAAACTGGCATCAAAAAGCATTTTCCATGACCTGCCTGAACCGGGAGTATCAACGACATCTAACCCTGGGCAAAGCTGTAGGCGGAAGTTTAAAAGGTTAGCAGTTAAAATCTAAATTTCTCCCGTTTCATTTCTTTTAAAAAGATGTTGTTCTCAATGCAAAGAAAATTTTGGATACAACAAACAGAGTGAGTGCTTGCCAGTTTGAGTCCTCTGCAACCACAAGCTGCGAGTCTGGCGGCTTACCAAAGGGACTGACAGAGGCCACAAAATGTAAATGCCTCATTGAGACTTTCCAGGTTGGGATGTTGTTCAATAATGGATGCTGTGCTTTACATTTTCCTCTTTTGAAAGCAGGTCAGATAGACAGGGGAAAAAATGCCCAAGTTAAATTTACTGAGAGGTTCAGAGGAGAAATATTTATACATCCCTGCACACAAAGGTAATATGAAACTGGAAAAAAAGAAAAAAATGTCTGAATCGGAAGTGATTCAACAAAAAAGCCCATGTGTAAACATATCATCAAAAGGAGATGTGTTTTATATGTGTGCACACCTTGAAGGAAGATGACAGTCACACATCTTAGGTTTCTTCGGTGTAAAGGTTCAAAAGGAAACATGTTTGTGTCTTGACTATGTTTTCCTTATTTTTCTGTTCAAAAACCTTATCTATTTAAAGTTCAGCAAATTAATCTGTGTGCTACCATGACACAGTGTGAACTCTAGTCAAATATAAAAGTAAGTGCACCCTCATGACATAATGAGTGATAAATAAAAAACTCATCTGATCCTTACCAGGTCTTTAAGCTAGATTTTAATAAAATACCTTAGTTTATTTGTAGAGACACAATTTAATCAGTGTTGTAGTCAAGTCGTCAACTTTGAGTCCAAGTCCCATCTCTCGAGTCCACAGTGCTCTAGTCTTGACAAATGACAATTGTCGTTGTCTCCATCATGTCCTTGATGGTTCTCTAACATTAAAACACTTTCTAGTCCTCTTTCTATCACAGAAAATCAGTAAAAGCAAAGTGGAGGGAATTACAGGTTATCAGTTATTTTAGTTTGTTTTTAAACATAACAGACGTATGAGATGACGTGATGGCATATGAAACATGAAACTTGTGTAACTCAGTTAGGGCTCAAGTTAGACCTGACTTTACAGACCATTTAGACTCATTTTTACTTAACGGGATACCCAAGAACTTCAGCCAAACGGGTCACAGAGGTGACTGAGTGACCCACTCCAATGACGTGATTTTTTAAATCTAGTAATCAGCTGTGAATTACTTCTGTAGGTGCCTCATTAGTGGAAAATTTCCATTTTTAATTCTTGCACAAGATCTTTTGTTTTTTGCAAAATGTCGCGCTGAACATTAAGGCCAAACATCTCCACTTTGCTCTCCACATTGTTCCAGAAATTTTGTGTTTTGCGGTAAAATGTGACCTGATGTTCAAGTCACAATAATATGATTACCAATCAAATTAAATATCAGCTGTTAGTAATGATGGGCTTGAAGTAGTTTGGAAATTTCCTCCTAACCCTTCCCACATTGATGGGCAGCTGCAGTTTCTTCTTTAAGAGCAGTCCTGATGTATTTCTTCCTTGACCAGATACATATTTTATATACTGTATCTATCTTGATAATTAAACTTCAGTATTTGAAAGAAGTTAAACTTTCTTTTTCACATTACTGCACAACAACACACAGATGATTTTAGGGCATGTGACATGGTGACTGATGGCATCTTAAGAAATATAATTCCGACATAAATTTCTTATCCAATCTTAAAAATTCTTGTGATGAATGTCCTGTTCTTGCGCTGTAATGAATCCCTGCAGCCTCTGGGAGTTTTCGCAATAATTAGTCAAGAGAAGACAAGTCTCAAAAGTGAAAATAAAAATCACCTTTTTCTGTCAAAGTTTGCAAAAGTCTCAGTTTAAGCAGGATTTTGTGCTGCTGTGTATTTGCTTTTTCTGGTGGGGTCTGAAACCAAAAATGGCTGACATCTCCTGACGGAGAGAGCACCATCGCTCACACGTATGTGTGTGCTCATCTGCGTCGTTGCTTCCATCCATCTGCACTCTTTGCTCTGCTTAATCACACTGAGCACAGAATGACTCACGGTGGCAGGGGTTACCTCCAGCTAGAGCTAATTTCAGGGCCGGACGCAGCAGCAGCCTGGAATCCATTTTAAGGGTAGTTGCTTAGGAACACGAACTATTACTATTTCTCTTACATTTCCGAATGTTTATCCTTTTTCAGATGTCTTTTTTGCAGACTTCTCTCCCAGTTTTATTTTTTTTACCATCAATGCAAATGACAAATAAAAAAGTTGTTACCCACTCACTGTGTAACTCTTTTGTGCTTCTTTTGTTTCCACGGAGTTGAGTTACTATTAAAAATGTCATAAAATTCAGTGGTGGAACTATACAATTTCACTTGGGACTTGGAGACAATCAAAAAACACAAAATTTGGAGGATGAAAGAGCCTTGGAGAACAGTGGGTCTTTCAGAGTAAAAAAATTGTAAAGAGTCCAGGATGAAGAAAGCCAGAAGAATTTCAATATCACATCTCTGTATAATTCAGTGGTCTTTTTAGGATGTTGTTCACTGCGGTACATATCCTTAAAATATGAAGAGAATCCAGATTAATCTGTTTACAAGGGATGAGGCTTAAATCCAACATTGAATAGCTGTGATCTGAGGGCCCTGAGGCAGGCCCGCATTAGAAACAGACATGATTCTGTGGTGGAAATCCCTTCGTGAGCTCCAAAACGCCTCGGAAAAGTATCGTCAGTGAACACGGTTCAACAGGGCATTTTCAAATGCAAGTTAAAACTCTACAAAAGCAGAGAGAGAGGGGAAAAAAGTACAAAGATAAACCAGAATGTCTGCCAACTTTTCTGAGCTTGAGCTTATTTAAGATGGACTGAGGTGAATTGGAAGATATTCTGCTGCCTTCACAAACATGTCAATTCTTTAAGAAAAACCATGAAATCCACAATGGAGGGTAAGAACATCGGGTTTGTATTGAATTTTCAATTCAAAAGCCAGCATCTGTGATGGTACAGAAATATACTAGCGCTCATGGCACAGAAGACGTTAACATATATGATTAAGTATGACAAATTTGAATGCAATAATGATTTTTGGGACAAAAGCAGTATCAATAAAAAGCTAAATTATCAGGGGAGAAAGATGGGCATTGGTTTGTCAAAAACAAAACAAAATAAAGGGCATTATTCTTCAAAGATAAACTGAAAGTTACTTGCATAGTTCCCATTATACATATCATTACACCAAACGAGAAACATGATGAAAGACTTTCAGTGTGTAAAGAGAAGAAGCACAAGCTTGTTAATATAACAACATTGCGGCAAGGCTTAAAATCAGCGGGTTTCTGATGAGTCTTTATTGTACCAATAAATATCTAATCAAATCTTTTCCAAGCTGAGAGCGCTGATTTCAAGCAGTCAAACCATTCTCAACTTCTGACAGGAATGCTTCAAACACGATGCAATAGACCAAGAATTCAATTCAATTTGGCAATGTGTGACCTCCTCATCCATCCATCCATCCATCCATCCATCCATCCATCCATCCATCCATCCATCCATCCATCCATCCATCCATCC
>JAOWBL010000013.1:13724442-13759459 GCA_028564865.1 Zenarchopterus dispar
AATTTATGACAATAAAACAGCAAACTTAAGACCGAATTAAATGTAAAAAAAAAATTTAAAAAAAAGTTTTTTTTTTTTTTTTGGCTAGTAGTTTAAACCAATATTATGTCAGTGTTTGTAGTGTCTGCTAGTTTTCTGTGACAAGATGCACTCTTCTCTTTTGGGATGTCTTCACTTAGTACTGGAGTTGTGTTTTGTAAAATAAAACTGACAAATACATTGAATGAGGTTAACTGGTAGTAAAAAGCTGCATGCACCAGAAATATTCAAGTAAACTATTTGCTTCTAAATACAAAAAAATAAAACCTAAGTAAATGAACTTGGTTGCTTTCCACAACTCTTGTGCTGATTTGATGCATTTTTATTCCCGGGATGCGTGTCCGAGTTACGCACATGTTATTCTTTCGTGGCAGCAATTTACAGCTCTGGTCCACAGGAGTGACACACAGGAGTGTTTGTCCTGTGGATGAGCAACAGAGTCTTAACAAGGATGTTGGAGAAGTGGAACTGGAACAAATCACAGGACTTCTGTCATGGAGACTGGGATTTAAATCTTGTTTTTCTACTGAGTTTTGCCTCAGGGACCATTGTTCTGGTCCCTTGTCATTCCCCCATGAGGCCATTGTTTATTCCACTAACACTTCCTTCTGGGTTGAGTTTACACACCAAAAACATTGAATTGATGAAATATCATGTCTTGAGCTTAAACACACCTCCACAGTATTTCATCTCCATGTTGAAAAATTTCCCAGTTTTGTCATCCTGACAAAGTATATGACAAACTAGGAATGAGATAAGACCTCTCAATGCTGACTGTTATTAGGAGCAAACGTTAGTACACCATTTTTTATTTTTTTCCTTTTGCTTTATAAGAGCATAATAAAAAGAATCTGTTTGTAGTGGATTTTCAAGTTAGGCAAAAACAGCCTTAGAATACCAACAATATCAAGCTTATTTTATTTTTTCACCGTCCCATTATGTTTAATTATCATTAATATAAAGGATACTAAAAAAGAATACAAGTTTTGGAATGACCGAGTCAAAGTCCAGACCCCGACCCATTTGAAATGTTGTGGTGTGACTTTAAAAGACCCATTCATAAGTTAGGACCCAACAACCTCAATGAATGGAAAACATCTTAAAGAAAAATTGTAAAATTAATAGTCCACAATGGTTAAGGTTCAGGTTAATGATGCTGCTTATTCATCTACACACCAGTGAAGATGTACATTGTGTTGCATACATTAGCTTTATTAACTTAAAATTTTGATAAATAGTGGCACAGTTTCTATCTCTCTGTCCGTCCATCCATCCATGTTGATCTTTGTCTGGGGTCGTATTTTTGCCAAAAATTGAGACTAACTATGATTAGGTGACCTTTATCATGGTTTAACACAAACACACACACCCACATGCACACAATCAAGGATTAAAGTGGAGGTTCTCAGGGAATTACAACTCTTTAAAAATTATGGAACAAATTATACATTCAAATCAGTGACGGTGCTTGATGAAATGTTTGGAGATCATCAGCAGCTCATCCTAAGGAAAACAAACATTTCCTGATGAAAGACTGAAGGGATTGCCAGCATCATGAGAGTCATGCCACCTGTGTTGTTGTTGCCTTTACACTATTTTTGCCAGTTGATTTGGTGGATTGAAGGCTTTTCAGTGGAAACAAACATTAAAGCTGCTGGTGGCATTAAATGTCAGTACAGTCGTTGGAATTAAATATCTCTTGGATGTCGATTTAACATCCTGTTCGTCCATCTAACAGGCGTCCTGATATTTCACTGATATCTATATAATTCAACCCAGAGAGAATCCCAGAACAAATCATCAAACAATTCTTGAAATATAACAATTTGATCCAAAGTATCAATGCCTACTAATCTGTCTACCACATACTCCACGGTAGTAGAGCGTCACAGGAAACATTTGATGCTCCCTGTGGTGCTTAGCTTGCATTCAAATGACTGCCACCATGACTTACTTTTTCTTAGTAATTTCCATACTTGTAAAATAGCTCCCTTGTGTTATTTGTGTTTCGAATGTTTTCACAGTCATGGGTGTACTGTAAACCAGCTTTCATGGATCATGATACCTGATATCTGGTAAAACATGCCCCCACCAAGACGGTGCTATTTTCACTTTGAATACCTGAGCACAGGAGGCCAAGAAGAAGAAAAACAAGGATATGTTTTCATATTTATTCGTCTTACGCTCTCTTCTCCTTCCCTCTCCCACCCCCTCATCTCGTTCTCCTTCTGTCAAAGCCACTATGTTTTGCATTTGAATCACACTGTTATTTAACATAAATCGAAGCAACTTTAATCAACAGCAAAATAAATGCATGATGCCGCTCCGTATATAATTAGTTGGAGGTCTTTAGCTTATCTGTTTTTATAAGACCTCCAGGCTCAGTAATGGGATAATTAAAATCGATACAGTGGCATCATTGCATGCGACTTCCTCTCAGATCTGATTTTGTGGGGTCTGATTGAATGTAAAGCACCAGACCAAAGCAAGCCAAGGTGGGAGATTTTATTTGTCCTTGTGCAGTCATTTTCCTTAAAACATAATGTTACTTCACACCAAATAAATTGGTGAAAATGTGTTAAAAAATGGTGCAAAAGGAAAACAATGATGGGAGTCTTTGGGTTGAAAGGTCGGCATTTGAAGCTCTAAAAACCGTTGAAGATTACTGACGTTGACACCAAGATGACCTCAGAATTTAGTCATTGGTTGTTGAAGACCTGGCCACCAGGTGTTCTTGAACAAACCCCTCCCCAACCCCCAGCTTCAGGATGGGACCCCTGCAACTCATTTTCCACCTCCATATGGGTCTACTGGACTCTCCCACAGAGATGGAGGAGGTGGATGTGGAGAAGGAAGTTTGGGTTTTTTGCTAATAGGCTTCTGGATTTCTGGATGGATGGATTTTAGTTTTAATAACTTGTTAGTGCATTTAACTGTTTGCTCAATTATGATGTCCTAAAGCTGAGGTGAATAAAAATGGGGTTGGGAGGTATTGCTTTTGTTTTTAACTTATTTCTTCTGTTTTTCTTGATGTTGGAAAGGTATTATATGAATAAAATGCTATTGATGGATTAAGCAAAGTAAAAGAGATTAAGATGTCTGCTTGAGACTACCGAGTTTTTTTGAGTTTTCCAGTGATTGTTTAAAAAGGACACTTCCACAGGACCACATCATTTTCTTCATGTAAATTTAAGAAATATTGTCAAAGGAAAGCCTTACAAAATTTTTAATGGACAACACCAACAAAGAGATTCTGATCAGTAAATGACAGTACTCAGAGAATAAGGCAAAAGAGTAGTAGTGTCAGTTTTATAACCTCCTTCTGCTATTTTCTCTCTTTGCACCCTTATTCTCACCCCATCACCTCCATCCCACTTGTCTGTGTCACTCTCCCCTTTCCCATCAGCTGTTATGATTCATGGAGTGGGTTCTGGCAGTCAAACCCTCAGATATGCTCTGCACCAGCTCCACCCCTCACAAAGACACATTTTAATGAGCCAAACCCACCAGAAGGGCTGGAACACTCGTCGTTTTTATTTCTCGCTCATTTTATGCAATCAGGTGTTAGCAACATTTTCCAGGGTGAGAAATAAATGTTTCAATGCCATACATCTGCCTCCTCTTTTTTTTCCTCCGTCGCCTTATGTTACATTCACAACAAAGAGACAGTGAAGGAAAAAAAACGGTTATATTATCTTTTATGGTGCTTTTGCAGGGTTTGTTGTCTCATAAAAAAGGTACAAACTTAAGAATTCTTTTTCTTTTTTAAAGAAAAGCCATTAACAGTAATGATTTTATTCACAAGGTTTAATAAAAACCAAATGTTCTCATGAACATTCATCATGGAGTGATCAGCTGTACTTCATATTATTCCTCTTTTTTATTTCCTGCTTTTAAAGTCAAAATGTGGGACACTTTTATGCAAAAAAGAGACAAGACGCTGAGAAAAAAATAATAGGCATCACTATACAAGGAAATGTGATAATGCAATATCAAAAGCAAGTTCAGCTTTACAAGTATATTTTAGAAGAGGACAAAAAAAGCAGATTGCTTGTGAAGTGCTTTGACTTTAGTACGTGTTAGGAAAAAAGCCATTCCAAGAGCTCAGAGTGTTTTAATGATTATGTGTCTCTTTCTTATTATTCTTTGACTTAAAAAAACAGAATAAAATTTATATTTTGAAATGCTTTACAAAACTAAACTCAGATACTTTGAAGCTTTGACTGTTGGTCTGGGAATATCTCCTAAAATGACCCTAACCTCAGAAAACCTCTGTTATTTTAGCTTCATCATCTCATGATTATTAGTTGTTCTTATACGAGAACATTTCATTGTTGAGTGTCATAGGCTTAGTCTAAATGCTAGCTCCATTGGTACATTATCAGTTAAGTTACAAAATTATAATTATACCAAAGACATTTTGTGATCAAGAAAAAAAGGTGAGAAGTTGAATGAAAGAGTGCAGACAATGACCTTCCTCCACACATATTTAATTTTTCTAACACATGAAATAAACATACTAAAATTGCATTAGTAGTTCAGCCTGTGCTAATTGTCATGTTATTGTAGTTGTATCATTATTGCATCTTCATTTCATGTTTAACTATCAAAGAAGCTTTAAAATGTAAAAATGGGATTCAGAGCTCAAACCCTTAGTATTCACTTTAAAAACAGTTTATTGGTCCCTGAAGAGGAATTAACTGTTGCCGTAGTGATGTTTTAAGTCTCTTCAAAGAGTCAGCATCATAGAATGAAAACAGAGCATTTTCCAGCTCTTAATGAATCACACCTTTTTTTTTTTTTAATTATCTTTTGGAAATAAATGACTTTTTAAAGCCATCTGGTTTGACACGGACCTGGATAGCACCACTGTGTGTAGCTGCATTTGGGTTGTTCTGAAACTCGCTGAGCTTTTCTCAGCTTTTGATGAAAGCAATGCTTCCAACAAGACCGAACACAAAACCTGACGTCATCCCAGTCTAAGGTTAATGGACGAAAAAAAAAGGTTAATAGACAAAAGGCCAAACTGTGTATTCCTGTTCTCTGAAGTATGTTATTAAAAAAGTTAAATTTGCAAATACTGACTTTCCTGTTAATTGATGAGAAATGAGATTTAAAAGCCTCAACTTCTACCACCTTCTTATTTATTGTAACTATGTTTTGACTCTGGAATAGTCCTTTAACTGAGCTAAACAAACTCAAAAAGATACATATATATTTCATTTAAATTCATACACTCACTGACATGTTTATTGATATTTTGTTAGCCTCTCAAGGATGAATATCACATTGGTTGGTAAACATTTCTGTTCAAAAACATCTCTAAAATCAGTTATTCAACAGGAAAAGGCAAATTTAGTACAACAAATGATGAAATGATGTAGAATGAGTTTCTAAAGTGTTTAGGTTGTCAGTACAAGTCCATTGCACACATTACACACACACATATATACACACACACACTTACTTACACACTATTTTCTGTTTGCCTTTTGCTGTCACATCTGTCTCCTAATGTAATACATCTCATCACGAAGACACACCACACAAACACTACAGTGATCACCACACTACACACACCACACCCATCACTGTCTTGTCTTTTTGTCAGTACTTTTGTGTTTCACATTGGTGATTTTGTAACCTCCTAGGTAGAATTAGGAAGTCACATGTTCTTAAAATATGTGAGATTTGACTGTCAAGGAGGACTGGTGAAGGACAAACATCCCACATTAATGCGCCATATAAAAATAAGTGCTGCTAGATTAAAATGCATATATGAGGGATAAACGTTTATCATATATCTAATTTTACACTTCGCTAATCTCACTTGTTTCCTTTATTTAAAGACCATATTCATTAATTTACACCTTTTAGTTGTTGAGATACAATCATTAAAAAAAAACAACTTTTTATATCTCTTCCTAACAGAGAATTTTGGGATTTTCCTTATTACAGAATAGAATATAAAGTCTTAACAAAACTCCCAAAAACTCTCACAATAAGATAAAGAGAAAATAATCCAACAAGCACGCTGACCAGATTAAAAACAAGACTTTGTTTTGTCTTTAAGCCTGATTGGTTTGAATGACAGCGAGATGACATTACCGACATAGCGCCCGCTCAGGGTGCAATTTGCCCGGCTCATGCACAGTTACAGCATATGCTTATTATCTTGGACTAAGCCCTGCTGAGACTGTTGAACAAGGACGATCACTTCGACCGAGTCACGCCAGAAGGTGCGCAAAGATGTCAGAGATGGACAATAATTAGGAAAAGCAAAGATTTGAGGTTTAGTAGGCTGAGAAGATAAATCATTCCTTTGTCAGGGAAGTGAAGGGAGGCTGAGGTAACCTTTATGTTTGCATTGGGACTCATTTACAGTCAGAGATCTGTTGGTGAGGCTGTCAGCAGACTCAAACACTACAAGGCACATTAAAAAACAGTTATGACAGTTTTAGAATGTAAAAACAATACATTTCTTCCAGGGTGGCAGGTAACCTTTGACCTGAAGAAGCAGAGACAGAAACATCTTACATATATTATCTTTTATCCCCGTGTTTGTGTCAGTCTTTGTGCATTAATATAAATATATTTATATTTATGTTTTGTGTATCTTCGCGTGTATGGAGATGCAAGAGGAATTGATCTTGAATCCATCTGCCACAGAATATCTTTGAGGGAAAATACGGAGTTACTGATAAATACAGCACCTTATCAAGACTGACAGGGAGATGATTTTTTTTCCTCCTCAGACGACACTAAAAGTCAAGCAATCATCCCATGATCGTAGATGCCATTTATTCAATAAAACATCCCCCTCTAACATAAATTGGTAAGCAAGTCAGTTCATTCGATAAAGAGCGAGCCCTCTCGGGTGTCTGTCCCTGATGTCATTGTGATATGTAATACCCCACGGGAAAAGACAAAATGCTTTGTTCGAGTCACAGATGTGGGCCAAACGGAGGAAAACAGCCATTTAGTTGTTGCTACAGTAAGAGCTCCACAAACACACATGCACACACATGAACAGATGCACAGAGGCAGGCTCACGTGGAGCCTCGGGGTGTCTGGTCCATTAGGGGGCTTGACTCATGCTTGCACATGCATATACATAACGTGCAGCAGCGTGGGGCGCCCTCTCAGTTTGACTTTCAGACCTTCAGAGGCGCAAAATAACACCCCTCAAAACTTCTCTGAATGTGATTATCTTACAGTTTATAAACCTTGACTTGTGTTTTCTAGGTGAGGGGCGGAGGTGTAGGGGGGCAGGATTTGTTATGGAAAAGGGGAACAAAAAGCATAGCGGTCAGTTACATTATTAACTGGAGGGAAAAGGAGCTGTTAGATCTGCACAACTGCGACATTTCTTCAACTCAGGAAAAGCTTGAAGTGACTTAACTGGTGCATGTTAAAAGAGCAGTTTAAGAAAGATGGCGGAATGGGGGCACATACGGATATTTGACTGCCGCAAAGTGTAATAAATTTAATCACAAAGTCTGAGCAGAAAGTGGAGGCTATGTGACAGCTTTATGTCACAACAAGAATGTATTTAAAGGATAAAGTGGTCAAATGGAGCGACGTGATGATTACGACTGCAGATTCATTTTAGTTTTATGTGAATACTTTTACATCATCATCCTGAATATTTTTTTCTTGAAAAAATGATTATAAAATGGCACTTTAAAGCTCCAAACTTCACTGATTTACACTTTTAAATATTTAAAAATCAACCAAATAAATGTATGTTTATCAAACAGTACAATCGCTATGAATAAGCTTCTTTTTATGAATGTCCAAATTCACAGGACTTTTAACTTTTTTTTCAGTGGAGGAAACATATGGGGGAGTTGGATTCTGCTTTTGTATGGATTTATGATGTGACAGAATCACTGAATTACATATTTTCCCACTTAAACTACCCAAAATGAAATATGTTCAACTTTTTGATTTGTTAGTCACTTCAGACACAAATATATGCCATAAAACACAGATATGATCATTTTCATTAACATATTCTATTCAATGAAACATCACG
The DNA here is from genome assembly GCA_028564865.1 of Zenarchopterus dispar. NCBI lineage: Eukaryota > Metazoa > Chordata > Actinopteri > Beloniformes > Zenarchopteridae > Zenarchopterus > Zenarchopterus dispar. Next base: position 13,732,520 of record JAOWBL010000013.1, read on the forward strand.
TCAAAAGTTAATTTTAGACGAGTTTTAATTATAATGTGTGATTTGAAATTACCTTCCTGGCATGGTTTGATATTTAATTCCAAATTACTTTAATGTATTCATTAAAATAAGAAGTATTCTTTGTAAAACTGCAATTATGTGTTCATTAAATCTATCAGGATGAAAGTTAAAACACATACCACTGTGAGAGGGCTCAAAGGTGCGAGGAACTAAAACGTGTAATTGCAGCCAAGTTGAGATCAACTAGTGTTGAAGAGCAACAGTTTAAGCTGACTCTGGTGATTGTTTTTCAAGTATTTATATTGTTAATAAGGTCCTACGTTGTCATTACAATCAGAGCGGTGCTCTATTTCAACTAATGGGGACCGAGTTTTCTTGAGTGGACAAAAAGCAATCACAAAAAAAAAAAAAAAAAAAAAAAAAAGTCTGTGGCAGACTCACCCATCACAGCTGCTAATGATCACCGCACCTTCGTATTTATGACACCCAGCAGCTAAACTGGGATAAATCCATAAAGAAATCTGCTGGCTGGGATGATGGATGTTTCTGTCAGTGTTTACTGTGTCCTCTGATGTGCCATCAAACAGGACGGCGGGCTGCAAAGTGTCACCAGCAACGCTGCCATGTTAGCGTCACCTCACAAGGGCAATAAGCTTTCAGCTGCTTGTACTTTAGTTTGGTGACACAGCCTCATGTTTGGAGGACATGCGTCCTAAATATTTAATAGTTACATAAGCTGTGGAAAAAAAGGAAAAAAAAAAAAAAACGGTCAAGGTAAATGACATATCCCTGCAGATTGCAGACTGATGATCTATTATTCATCGATCCCAAGGAAGCTTCGACGTGGTTGCTTTTACAGGGAAATTTATGACATTCAACAAAATAAAAGAAAAGCAAAAAACGAAAGGAATAAACTGTAAATGTACTGTGAAGTGTAAAACATATTTTAGGCTATGAATATTAAAGGAGGGTAAACATTAAAATGTGCAACTGCTGTTTTATATTAAGTGTGTCAGTACTTCCACGGCATGAAAGCAAAAGCTTGTACATCTTTTTTTTTTAACCTTTTTTCTTTCTGTGTATTTAAAAACATAGCATGATTACATTGGGTCTTAATATTAGGTAAATACAGCCTCAGAAGATAAACTTTTTTTTTTTCTTTAGTATGCCATTATCTATTTAACAAAAATAAAGCTGAAAATAAATCACAAATAACGTGATTATTATTACCTACAAACCATTCAGGAGGGTAAGTTGCAGTCTGGTGCTGATCATCAGCTCTGGATGAAATGATCATAAACAGGTGTGCAGACCTCTATAAAAGGTCTGCATTCGCGTCTGTGTTAACACAGCGCCAAAAGGGAAAGACACTAGCAGTGTTTTTAGAGAAAGAATTGAAATTCCACGTGCATTTGAAAAGTGTTATGAAACCATTTCTAAATGGTTTGGAGATCATCGTACTACAGTCAGAAAGATTATTCACAAGTGAGAAACATTTAATACACCTCACCATCTTCACAGGAGTGGACATCCCTGCAAATTTACCCCAAGGTCAAGACGGTGCATCACTCAAAGATTTACAAAATAAAAAACCCCACATCTACAACTTATATCCTCCATGTCTTACTAAACTTGTTAAATATTAAAGGTCCCTGACAGAAAATAAGAAGAAGACTGAACAAGAATGGTTTATCTGAATAGATAAACCATGCTTGTTCAGTCTATAGGAGCACAACTGAAGTTTGGAGAGCAGGATTAATCACCAGACTTCTGGAACCATGTCCTGTGGATGGATGGGTCCAAAGAGGAGTTGTTCGGCCTTCTTTGGTCTGAAAACTGAACAAAACATTTCAGAAGAAAGACATCATGGCCACCATGAAGCGTGAGGTTGGAGGACTGATAATTTGGGGTTGTTTTGCCTTCATTAGTCTTGGGTACCGTGACGTCATTGAGTGGACCATGAACTCCTCTGTAGCCCCAAATATTGTGGTTGGTGAAGTCATTTTTCCAAGCTAAGGGACTGGACAACGATCTGAAGCACACCTGAAGAGTGGCTGGAAAATAAAACAATCAAAGTTTTGGAACGACCTGGTCAACATCCAGACCTCAATCCAGCTTAAAAGCCATGAGACAGCTGTGCACGGGCAAATACCCCAAAATCTCAATGACTTGAAGCAACACTGTAGAAGAAGAATGGATCAAAATAATCTGCAATTACAAATGAGAGACTGATAATTCAACACACAAAATGTTAAATTTCAAGTTTTTGCTGCTAAAAGTGGATCAACAAGGTCTACAGGTGAATTATGGGAGTATTTATTAGTTATGGTATAATTTCATCTAAGGCTGTATTTTTCTACAATATATGATTTGTATAACTTTTTGTATGACTGCCATGCTTAAACACACTTAAACACCAATGCTGAGTGGATGTTCATTTTCAAACAATAACATGACCACACGGGAGCTCTAACAAAGAGATGGAATTCAAATCAATGATGGAGATTCAGCCGAGTGTTAATCGCAACGAGCCTATTTAAACACAAGGAGACGCTCCTTGGTCTCATCATTAATTGTCTGATCAGTAGAAACACAAATAAAACTGCTGAGAAAACAAATGGCATGCTTTTACTGCCTACATCCTTCTTTAGCTATGAAGAACCAAGAGGCGATGGACAGGACCCCCAGACTGTAACAAATGTTAGTATGGTGTTATTATCATTCAGAACACTGGCTGTAGTTATAGAAGAAATTAATGTGTGAAAACAACTGGTTTAATGCTTGTCTATATCATTCTGGGTGCCTCCGTGACTCAACAGGAAATTGGAACAATACTGAAGAAAACAAGAATTGATCTTCCAATAAACATCATCCCTGAGTCATGCTGGAGAGCCACTGATATTAATTGCTAGTCTGCGAGATGAAAAAAACAAGCTGCGAAGCAATTCAGCGAGGAGGGCTGCAGGGAAGAGGGATTCTGAGTTCATATGTCTGGCGTTCATATTTATGAAAAAATATCTTGAGCAGATTCCTCCCATCAAGGTAAACTGCAGGTCAGAGATGGAAACTGACCAGAGAGTTGTTTCTGTCCCAGTGGGTTGTGAAGAACTCCCAGTAACAGACCATCACACAGCTGCAGACGCCTGAGGCAAACCTTTCCTCCTCACCCCCGGACCTCATCACTTCAAAACTAGGGCAAAACTTTCTTACACGGCCGCAGATCCATCAGATATGACAGAGTGAGGCCACTGGGCGTCCTTATCTTTTCTTCTTTAAAAACTTGCACCAAAATGGTGAAGTTTTTATTGCACAGCCAGAAGTCAACCTTCAGCACCGAGACAGGGAAAGTCAACCAGCAGCTGTCATAACACTGAGAGCAAAACACCGCTTAAGGTGTCCATTTATCAGCAATTAAATCCAGTTACAGTCTTCATTTGAAAACAATGCCGTCTGAGAATTAAAAATCATATTCACATTTTTCCTGTCCCGTAGGATGTGTTTGTTTTCTTGACTTTTTTCAGCCTTTTGTCTGTTAATCTCTTTGGCCAGGAAATATTTTGTTAGCATCTCGAGGATGAAAAATGGCCAAGATCTTTGAGGTCCAAACCGATTTAAAAAAGTCAAAACCAATGAATGACTACCTTCATCCAGGAGGGGGTTCAGGTTGAGCAAAGAACTGAAACTATTTATGAGTATACTAAAGGTCAGATTTTTATCTTGATCTTTTCATTAGATATTAACAGCTGTGAGTTGTGCAACCATCTACATATAGATTTTACAAAATTTTGTGTACTTCCAGTGGACTACCACAGAATACAGGCCAAACAATAACTTTAAACCAGTATATTATGTATATTCCAGTAAATATATGTATATGTAGTATAATACCAGTATATGAGTTTTAAAATGGATTATCCAATCACAATTATTTCAATGATTTTTCATCGGTAGTGTTTATAGATGAACTGTCCAAGGCTTTCTGAAACTTAAATAAACATCCACAGGTGAGTTCATTTTGCCTTAATTTGTTTTAATAGTAGTAAGAACATTTTAGGAAAAGAAATAGTTTGAGTAGGTGTGGAGATCCCAACAAATCAAAGGAAAAATAAAGTTTAAGCCGTTCTCCATGCACAAGGAAAAATAATCAATTATATTACTACAGCATCCCCTAGAGGCCAATTTGGTTTTACATTTGAAATTTGAAATCGTGATGAACAAGTTTTTTGAATCTTTGACATTTATATTTATTGGACTCTGAAATTTGATATTATATAGAAAAGTTTTAAAAAGTTATCATCAGTTTTGTTAACGCTAACCAAGTGCACTTTATCTAATGCCTGCAACTGTACAAATATACCAAGTTCCATGTATGTGTGTGTATATATATATATATATATATATATATATATATATATAATTATATTAATTATATTAATTCATTTTACTTGCACTTTTCAGGAAATGGGTGTGGCTAAGTCAGTTTGCTGTGGGGTTTTATCATAAAATCAGGAAAAACTACTTTTGGTTGCTGCCCATATGGTTGCAGCAATACAAACTAAAAAGTCAATCTTATTTTTACAGCGCCATCTAGGGGTGCATAGAGATCATTTTGATAATCAGAGGCTACATTAAAGACAAACCAAAACACAAAGTTTATCATGTTGGCTACACACGGACTTCTGTAATAATAGGAATCCTGACCAAAAACAATGAGATTTTTCCTTTTCTGACAAATAATATTAAAAGCACATCAGCGAGCTACACTATTTCTTATACATATCAGTTTATTTCGAGCCTTTTCAACATGAATCATGCAGCACAGAATCTGAATTAATCCCAGTTAGAAAATTGTCCCTGAGACATGCACTATTCATTCCTGCTTTACTTTGCTTAAAAAAACACGAGGCTCAGCTGTTTCAGAAAATCACTGAGGCTGCTCTTGAAAGCGCTGCGAGATAGACTGAGGCCCCGGTGTTTCCGCTGCTTCTTTTATAATGAAAACACTACAGAAAAACACATTTTGTTTTATTTTATCTAAACATTTATCTACAACGGTGTTTATTTTGTGTAATATCATAAATGCATTGTGTCAATGATATGGATTTCATTTCATTCAGCGGCTCAAAAGCTTTTATGAGAATCTGACTTTATCAGGAAAAGTGAAAAAGAAAAGAAAAAAAGCCAGACACACAAACAATTCAATCAAGACTCAATTCCTCCAGCAGAACTGAGAGTCTTGGAGAAAAGGTATTGCTTGTGGCTCTGGCCGTGGGAGGTGTAGTGTAGATGCTGAGAGAGTTGTGTCAAAAATATCCAGAGGTTCAAAGCTAGATGGATGCCGAGGGTGAAGTGTGTGTGTGTGTTTGTGTGTGTGAGTGTGTGTGTGGCTACAGTGAAGGATGAGGTTTAGATTTAGTCCTGAGTGGAGGCATGTCAGACTTGGTGGTTGAGGAAGTTGTTGCTGGTTCACTGGTAAACAGGAAACCAACAGAGATTAATGAGAGATGAAAAAAAACGTAGTGAAAAAAATAAAAAAACAAAAGATACTAAAAGGACAATTTTTTTAGCCACAAGAATAGTGTTATATGGATTAAGGAGATGAGATATGAATAAGCAGCTATTCTGTCAGGCGCAATTATTTTAAGAAAATTAATTCTGAGCACTTTTTTGTTTAAAAACATAATAACAAACGTATCTGATCATGATGGAGCTCAAGCAGCTTCTAGTAGTTAAAATTATGAAAATATATATATTTTTTTTCCCCACAGTGGCATTAGGTCTATAACAAAATTCAAGCCAAAAATAAATTATATACACACACATATATATATAAATGTATGCATATATATGTATATCTATACACACTGGAATGTGATACAGTGTTTTGTTACTACAATACCAAAAAGAAAAGATATAAGCAATAACCTTAGAGAAGCAATTATTCCTTCCCATCAATTTTGAAAGAGCTATAAATGAAGATTTCTAAATAATTGAGAGTTCAGATGGAGTGAAAGTTGAAAATATTCAAGGCAGTTGTCTTTTCTGTTACATTTTCCAATGCTTTGAGAATTTTTTTTAATAAAGAAGGAAAAACAAGAAAACAATTCAAGTTGCAGCTTAGACTCTACAGGTTTCAATGAGTAGGTATAAATGTTAAAGTTCATGAAAGTAATAATAGCTGAAGAGTTACCAAGTTTGGTTTGTTTGCATGTGAAACACTCCTTTATCTGTAAAATTCAGGTTTACAAAACTCATTAGCCTAACAAACTCAAGGTTGTTAGGCTAATGCTAACAACCTTTAAAGTCAGATGACTTTTTTACTACCACCCTTCACCCCCTCACAATTTTGCACATGACTGTAGAGTATGAATAGACTTATTGTCCTCACGCCATCAAAAAGACATTTAAGTTTCCACACTTTAGCAAATAAAAATGTGCTGGTTTGTTTTCCTTTTTCTGTTGTACTTGTAGACTGAGACAAACCACAGAATCTCCAGTGTCAGTATCAGTTAACCCCTTTTGTATCGTGGTGCTCTGAAGGATGATGAAGTGGAGTTTCTATAACAACATAAAGATTCAATCTCATCTGTTGGATTCATTTAGACTTTTTTTTTCTTTTTTAAATAATTAAATTGCCATTATATAAAATGAATCCAGATGTAATGTTAAATGACTGGATTATAATTTAACTGAACTAGGCTATATTTAAATTGGACTGTTATCAATTTTTTTTGGGATATGCATGCCCTAAGATGACACTTGTTGTGAAATGGTCCTATACAAATAAACTGAACTGAAATGGCAACGATTTGTTTCCATGTATAAAGCACATAGAGCTTATGCAAAAAAAGCACCACACGCGTCTGACTGCACATGCCAATTTTAATTAGTCCCCATTATTGGTTTTGTCCATGTACTCAGCTTGATCCAATTTGGGTCAACCACATGGGCAAACCCAGGTGGGCTTTTCCATTTGGTTCCTGCCTCACATACTCATGGGACATAGATAGTCAAGCCTGAACTGGGCAACCTAAATGGGGCCAGTTTCAATTTAACAAATGAGTTTTGAAACACATATGGGCCCCACCTAGAAACCAATATCCACATTGGCAGCAACAAATGTGAGCATAAAGTCGAATAGTTTGTGTTTTTGAGAACTGGGGCTCATGGTTTTGGTTGCACACCATCTCGCAAAGGTGCATCAAGGAATCATCAGTACAAACCTTCGAGGTATGTTTATGCTTTACACTGGAGGACGATCCCCTAAAATCATGTCTCAATGTATTTATATTCAATGCAATAAAATCCAATTGCAGGAAAAAAAAAAGAAAGTTCCAAGGCTGTAGCAAATCTTTATTTAAAATATAGCTGTCTATAAACAGGTTTCTGTGCAGTGTCATCACGGGGGTCCGTGCTTAACCAGTGGGCAGAGAGCAATGCTCATATCAGTTTGTCTGGCAGAGCCGAGCTCCTAAACAGAGATGACAAAGCAGTTAACTGTAGCAACGGCCAGAGATGATGGATGGAAATTGTTCAGTATTCTGAGAGGATCACATCTCTTGGCCAAGAGCAAAAGAAGATTGTGGATACAGGCCAGTAAAAGGGTGGACCGGGGTCAAACAGGCCTCAAAGGCAGAAATTTCATCAGTTTCATCTGTACCCACTTTGTGTTTCAAAATGCAAAAAAAAAATCTGCATCCAGGAATTGGAATGCACATAAATTTTGTTTTTATCAACACTGTGCGTCTCAGTAATAATGTGTATCAGGCCATGCAATTTCTCACTTAAAAATGTCCGTCTATGCATGGTCAAAGAGAAGGTCAGAATCTGGTAAATTCTTGGCGTGTGAGATGATAAAATTATTGACAAAATCCACGTGGTCCAAGCTAAAAATATAATCAGTGCCAGACACTGTTCCAGACTAAACTAGCTGTCACTTGTGTTTTGTAGACTACATTTACAATTGGTGCACGTGTGGCAGGTTGTAATACATCTTTGTCAGGAACATTTTTACTTATTGAACCGAGCGAAACTAAAATTAGCACCATGCTGCTGGAGAGCAGAAACGCCCAAACCAACGTCAAAAATGGTTACGCTCTAGTGGGAAACACTGTTAGTTTATGTTTTCCACATGTCTGTGAAAAGAAACTGAAGTATGAAATAAAGTGTATGATCGAATTATTTCATGACTAAGTCCAGAAGGGTTTATAAAATCCCAAAACATATGTTTAGCGGATAGATTTAATACAGTCACTTGATCATCAAATGCCCCGGGATGTCGGCAAACACATTAATGTTTGTGAGCATGAAACCTATCTCTAAAACTTTATGACTGATTTTAAGTATTATCACAATTTTACTTTGATAAAATGGAGAAAAGGGAGTTTATATAGCAAAGGATCAGAAACAAATACCATTTTTATTAATGATCAAATCCCTCAGCCAACAAAAATGTGGGTTATAATCTGTAGGATAAGGAACATTTTTTGCATCAGGGTTAATAATGGTCCTATGATTTTATCTTGTTCTTTAGCAGTTTATTAAATTCCCCTGTTAAAGTCTCTTTTCTTCCTCCCTGCAAGAACCAAGCAAAAAAAAAAAAAAAAGGTAACCAGGCAACAACATAATCAGACACAAGAAATTTACGTCCAAACATGCAATGCTACCAGATGTTCCCTCACATTCTCCATAAAACTTTGGGTGACAGAGGTTTCTTCATCGCTGCCCCCTACTCCTGCAACTCCACCCCCAAACACATCTGTGACTGCTCTGATTGGTCCAAATTTAAATCATTACTCAAAACCAAGTAAGAAACGGAAGTACCTGATTTTGGAAAATCTAGCAAAAAGGCCTGACAATCAATAAAATCCCCATTGTGAAGACAGTGCTGTACTCAAAAATTCAGTTAGGTTTAGGCATCAAGACCTTTGTCGTTTGGTGTAGCCTGACTATCAACCTCTGAGAGACCCAGAGATAGATTTACAAAACAAATTAGCCTTTTACCCTACATTCTTTGTGCTCAAGCCAGTGCTTCATTTAAAATTTGGTTAGGTTTAGGCATTAGGTCCACTGTCATTTGATTTAAGGTAGCAAGTCAAGGAAAGTGTTTTTTGTTACCCAGGAGACAGCTTCTGTTAACAAAAATACATTGTTAAATGTCTCTATTGTCTCGTTGAGGTGACCATGTCCTCTACAGTAAATATACATTTCAGGATACAACACTTTTGACCTCTTGGTGCCATGTCTGTCCATCTTGACAGAAACAGACTGTATCCAAAAGTTTTGTTTTTGTATGTGCGTTATGTTGACGATCATTGACTGGCAACGACAGTGTTTGCCTGAAAGACCATAAAATTCAGGCACCTAATACCTACAAACTCATTATGTGTTATCTTTGTATTAGTAAAAACACATACATTTAATGGGATTTCTCCACCAAAAAGGGTTATTGCTCCAAGGTCATTTTGTTGTGTTTCATGAGGTGAACACTCATGAAAAATGTTGACCGCCCATGTTTGGCAGCGAACAGTTCTCACTGAATTGACTTTGATTTCATGTCAAATTTAGATGAACCCAGGGTACATGTGCATGAGCAAAATAAAACAGCGTGTTTGAATAGGTCAATTTTCAAGACGTGCAGGGCTTTCTCAGACGATATCAGAGGTAGTGCTCAAGCTGTGGTCAGAGATGACCAATCTGACAAAACTCGACTGCTCTTATTGCGGTCATTTTCAGCCGAGTAGAGAGACGGATGCACGAGGATAGTGTGATCAATCATGTTTTTATTTTCAACTGACAAAAGGAATCACAACACAGAAATCTGCAAGTTCTTTTTGTAACACGGATTTGTGTTGAACATTGCTTTTGTTTATAAAATGCTTTAAAAAAAACAGGCAACTGAATTTCTTGTTGGTCCTCGAAGAAGATTGAACACATGGTTTATGATTTATGTTCCTGTAAGCCTTTTTACTTGGTCACATTGATTATTTTTCATGCATCTGCTTGTGTGATGCTGAAATGACTTTGGTTACTCTTCCAAAATGTATTTGGCAAAAGGTCTTGCATACTCTACTCGATAAAATTTTGATGAAGGTAATGAAATTACTTCTCAGTGATTTAGTATGGACCTAGTGTTGGAGTTGTAAGGGTGGAAGATCACTATTTCATATTCTTTATCTTTATCGATGCTGACACAAATTATGCATCTTACTTCTTTAAAGGCTTCTCAGCCTTACCACTTTGGAGAAGAAAACCTTTGTAGCAATGCTCCTGCATTAGAATAGCTGTCAAGGCATTAGCTTCAGCTACCGCCTCCTTTAAAAGACATTTTCTTTCAGTCCATATCTTTCTGTCTTACAGGATTTAACTTATTCCCATTTATTCTTCTAAAAACTGCAGGGACAGCCTGTAGCTTTAGATTCAAAAAAATAAAAAATCCATCAACAAGCTACTCTGGTTCTCTAAGTCCACAACAACTAGTAGATTGTGATAACACCAATCCTGTTCAACTTCCTGAATAATTATTTCAGTTGAAATCGGTGAGAGCAAAACAGTTACAATCAACTTCCTCTGCACTGAGGATCATATAAAACTAAAGTCACTATCTGAAGACTCTGATCTTTGTGTTGGTGCAGTCTACTGATGGAAAGTCACTAACCAGTTTTAATGCTCAATACCCGGTGTTAACTGTAGCAGGATGAGGTGAGCAAATTCTCACCTACAACGAGGCCTCTTAAATGTGCTTCTGATCAATAAATAACCTCAATAGGGTGCATGTGGCTTCATTTCCAACTATCCAACCATCACCAGTTTGCAGAGAGGTGGAGCTCCTCATCTGATACTGCTGGTCAGGATAAACTACTTTTTGTTCCTGTAAAAGCTGGGGATCAAGTCTCAACCATGCAACAACCAGAAATGACTGTTATTCGTTTTGGGTTCGCTACACCTCAACAGAATCATTTGCTTCATAAGTGTAAATTTTTTTACTGCATTGGGCAACACATGTCAAGGCAAAGGTGGTTCTGAAGGTGATTTTGGTGTGGACTGCTTACCTCTGTAAATGAACTATATAGCCACTATAAGACTGCTATACCTCATCTTCATTTCAGCTGCACAACACTGCAAAGTGGCTTTTTTTTTTTCAATTAGCATGTCTTTTAGTGTGGTGTAAATACTTGGTAGTTTTTCATATAAACTGGCTTGGTTTAATTCACACTACCTTCACCTCAGTGTTTGGCTGGAAAGGTAATTGACCTGCCACAAACCCTTGAATTCTGACTTAAAAAGTTGTCCTAGTTGATCTTAAGAAGGCAACTGAGTTATTATTTAAAGTCCAAATGAGACGTGTCTTGATCTTTGATTGTACACAAGGATTAAACAACAGCTTTCACTTTCATGTGCTGCAGTATTGCTTTTAATTAAACAATTTTTTTAAAGACTTCAATTGGAAGAATCAACACTTCATCAAATCCTGCATTTCAGTTGTTATCCAGCCAGTATTGCAAAACATAATGAACTAATGTCAACTCCAATTCTGAGAATATAAACCAACTACATCAGCAAATGAGTTCCACAAGACTTTAGACAAAGTTTGGAGACAAGGACCGTCTCTTTACTATTAAAATGTTTCTCAGATATGCCATGGAGAGAATCTTAAAATGGATAGAGTTGATAAGGTAAAACTGGAGGGTTTTCAGATCACAGTGGAAGTGGGAGAAACTTCATTTTACCATGGTCACGTTCACTGACAACATCTAGGGTCAACACTGTTCATGCACTGCAGGACAAGTTTGAATTAACTTTGTTTAATTTAGAAAGGCATAACTCCACATCTGCTGCACTACATAAATAGGAGATCTGAAGTTGTAGCACAACATATGTTCAGATCTGCTTTTAGCTTTCTAGCACCAGAGCTGAAATTATAACTAGCATCTGGTGATTCGAGGCTACATTATCTAAGATAATCTCACAGTGCTAGGGATGATTACTTTAATTACACTTTAATTTGATTTGGACTGGCTGCAGTTCAGACTGGCTAGTCCACCAGCACAGCCATAATGTGGGATTTCCATGCCTGGTGGGATAAAAAATATCACATGGGGATGTATTTGATAATTTGTGCTTTTTCTTCTTTTTTGTAACTTACACAAGCAAAACTAGTTTTATTCATTTTTAAGAAAATGCGCACATCGCCAGAAGGGTGTATTATATCATTTCCTGTCCACCTTACTTGTGCCCTGTTGAATTAATGACTTAGGATGACTAATATTAATTTCATGCAATTCCTAATTTTATATCCTGTTCTTGGTCTTCATGTGAAGTTAAACTAAAATACACAACTTTTTTTCCCCTTATGATTAACATTTGCATGCTAGTGCCATTACAGAGGTTATTCAAGCTACATTTATGGAGCACGTCTTTTCAGCAATGTAGAGCTTATAAACAAACCTGTTGCCCAGCACAGTAATTATGCATGATATTGTGAAACAGAAATTAATTTAAAAGAATATTCAAGGCCTCCAATCATTATGAACCTCAGTAGGCCTAAAAGACCTCGATGTTGTTTTCATATATAACACAAGTTCACAAACGAGCCAGTGATTTGTACTTTGATATGAAATGCAAATGGAAATCTCTGGCAACAGGGACATGAACTGCTCTGCCATGAGACTGAGAAGAACGTCTTTGGCTTTCTTAGCCTAAAGAATCACAGCACAGACAGATGGTGAGGGAAGTGTGAAGATCAGTAAACTCTTCTGTGAAATGAAAGCGTAAACAAGCCGAGTAGAAATGTAGATGTCAGAGTCCGGTCATATCTCACATCTACAACCCATCAGCTGCTCCATTTGAAATTTATTCCATTTTATGTTGTGAGATCCTGCTCTTATTTTATGAATGTAATCTTCATTAACATTTAACTGTGGAAATCTATTATACGTCAGTTGATTGTAGTGTGAAGCTGTGTGCATGAAAAATCCAATAAAATGTTCATCTTATATTCAGAAAGAGAGCACACACTGTTTCTGATATCTGCTGAACAGCTTTAAAATAAAGACAACAGATGATAATTGAGTTTTAAATATTCAAACTTAGGATCCCAATGTCAGGAAAATAAAGAACATTTTAAATCCTTTAGTTGTCTTATATCTATCAGGAGTTTTGAGTCATTGTCCTCTGTTTTTTTTTTCTCAAATGTTCTGTAAACCAGATAAAAGAAATTCAACAAACAGCTAATTGTCATTTCCTTGATGTCTAGTATGTAAAACATTACATTTAGCAGATGTATTTGTCCAAAGCTACTTATGACAGAGAAACAGTTAAGTCACAAACTATGACATTGAAAGGAAAAATATGTTAATTTAAGCACAATTGCAAATTTGCAACCATGAGCTCCAGTGGTCTGCATTTATGAGGAAACAAATCAGACTTTTTCTTTTCTCTTTCTTCAAACCGTCTCCTAGAGAGAGAAACAATTTAACGGTAGATGGATGGAAGTTAACAATACAAGAATATGAACATAAACTATACAGTTTGATCAAAAATGAAGCCAGTCCAAAAGTCAAAAGTACTAGTCTTGATGGCCACTGGCTCGGGTTTGTTTATTTTTAAATAAATTGACCATGACATGATAAAATTCTTGATATCATAATCATTATTATTATTACCATTATTATTTTATCTCAGGCTTTCTTTGCAAATGGCATGATAAGCCGTACTCATTAACAATAGTTTTTAGAAGTGCTTTTGAGCCTGTGAAATTGTTTTCACCACAGACTCATATCTGTTTTTAACGACATGCTGCCTGAGGGCCCTGAGATCACAACCATACAATATTGGATTTTTCAATTATGTTTCATAAATAATGAAAACCAAAAACTCTTTCACTCTGAGAAATGTCATTTTCATGTCACTGTTGTTTTGTTAGTCTTTTACATACCCATTAATATTGTTACGCATTTGGCCAATTGACCCAGCTAGATGTTTCGGCAGGCTCAGTCTTGACTTTAGATGACTCTTTTAGTTTTCAACACTTATGTCTTTTGAAATGTGTTGCATCAAAGAAACGAGCTACATCAAAAAGAATCAGTTTTAATATCCATTTCCCTTCTATTCAGGGTAATCAAGGGTTGGTGCCGAACAGGTAATTTATAGTTAGGTTTCCATTAGTTGGGATCTGGGATAAAACTTCTAACGCAACACTGTAACAGGGCTGACCTCAACTTGGCCAGTTTAGTTTTTGTGATGGACCTGGTAGGATCCACTGAATTAGCAAACTACTGCACCACCTACTGGTAGAAGTGCATCTCTTTCACTGTGTCAGTTGGCATTAAATAGAAGAGGGGAACAAAAAAGAAGGTGGAAAAAATTGTGAATAAATCAATACTGAAAGAGCTGAGATAGTTGCTGCAGTGGTGCAGATTTTAGTTTTTTGCACATATGTGTGTGAGACCGATTGCGTCTTCCTCCTATTCTCTTTGACAGACTGATTAAACATACTTAATGAAGAAATGAAACCCTGAATCTGCCAGAGAGGACTATGACCACTGGTGTGAAAAGTGAAACATGAAAGGACAGGACAGACAAAGAGATGGGAGTGATTCGGGGTCGGATCATTGATGGCGTGTCACCATTACCAGGAAGGGCCCTGGAAAAGTGGCCTTCAGGAACCTTTACATGGTGACAAACTTTCCTGTACTAGAAAACGTGCTCACATTGGCAGAGAGAGAGGGAGGGCAGGAAGGAGAAAGTCGGAGCGGTGGAACCAGAACCGGAAGGGTCAAGGTGGTGCCCATCCCCCACCGACCACCTGTATGCAGCGCAATCTAGCGACAGTGTCGAACAAGAAGGCACAACAGGCGCCAGGAGGTAGTCCAAGGACTCCACCGACACCACCACAAACACCAGGGCAATAAGAGCAGGCAACGGGCCAACACACCACCCCACCTGGGCCACCCTGAGCACCAAGTCCAATAACCAGGGCAGACCAGCCAGGAACAAGCCCCAACACATCTCACTTTTTTTTTTTTTTTTTTAAAGTACCACAATACAACTTTATTTAAACTGGAACAGAAACAGTTCACGAGTGTTCAGATGTCAAACCAGGGTATTAAAGGAACGGTAACTCTTCTTTGAGCAGATTCAAAGGAAGCTCGATGCTTGTTCCACCGTTGCTCTGCAATCAGTGTTGATTTGTGTGAATGAGAGCTGGCAGTAAACGCTCAAATGGCTCATTTGCCCAGTCGCAGGTAATTGTAGCAATTAACAATGTGAGACCGGTCTCACCTTTATTGTAAGATTCTTCTTCACAGTCTTAATGGTTTCCACACATCCGTGTCCTTGCATTCATTATTGGAAATCCTGTCCTGTCCTGTCGTGTCCTGTAATGACTCTTTCTGATGGTATAGTACGCTATTTTGGTAGTTGCATACATTTTCCTAAGCTGCAGTATGAGCTCTGTTTTTTTTTTTTAGCTCAAAAACACAAAGCAAAACTAAACAAAACTTGATAGGAATGAATGTTATCTTTTATATAGGGGTCATTTTTTTTTTTTTTTTGGCATCAGGCAAACTTTAAAATGGAAATTACAAGAGAAAGCTGAAATGCAGCGAATGAAAGCAATGCTGTGATGCTACCTTTTGTTCCTGCAGGCGACAGAATGAATTAATACAATATACCCTATTGTGCTTTGAAGCTTAAACTATATACTTCCACCTTACCATCTGCCTTCTCCTCCCACGGGAATGACGGTCACAAAAAGACCTCGCTGTTACATAAGTTTTTTTTTTTTTTTTTTTTTTTTAATGAATATTCTAATTTTCCAGGCTTTGTTTTACATCCGACAGGGGGCTGGGTCAGTGTTATCAATTTTTCAAAGACCCGGAGTTTAGTTGATTAGCTCTGGTGCTTTTGTTATGCACTCATTAAAATTAATCAAAACTTTATTTTGTTTGCATAACTTGTGAGGATTATACAAACCCCATACACAAAGAAACAAACTCCGTGTGTTTGATTTAACAAGCGTCTGTGGACAGGAAACAAAACAGACTTTTTGCTCTTCATTTGAAGACATTGTGAGAGAAAATTAATGGGTTTCTTTTTGTGAACAGATCCAAGTCCTTGTTGCATAAATGAGCTTAGTTACTGCTCTTGTTGACAAAGATTTTTGTCTAAATTTTGTCTGATGTTTGACAGTGACAGAACACCAAAGTTAATCTGGTGCTTTGGGCTTTCTGAATATGCTGAGTTTCTGCACTCATACCTGTTAAAAAGGAAAAATTCAGTCCTTTTGGGGGTGCTTCTCATTGAAGTTTCAGAAAAAGGCCTCCGGCTAAGCTGCTCTTCAAAGAACATCCTTGATAAGGTTGCTCAAAAATCTATTATGGTGTCAGTAAGGTGTCAATGTTCATATTTTATTGACAAACAGATATTCTTCACTAGTGGATTTATTAGCAGCTGTGGAAAACTTAAATATAAATTCTGACCTTGCAATACCTCATCCTGTTCACTGATTAACAGTGTAATCACGTGTCAGAGTAGTATTACTACCTGTCTAATTGGCAATCTAAAGGGAAAAAAAGTACTTTAGGTGTACTGATCAAAATAATAGAAGTTATTAAAAAAATGAAAAAATGTGGAAAGGAATAACTGGAATTAAAAAGTCGCTGAAACACTGGGAATGCAAATTTTTATAACTTCATAAATCTCCATTAAATTCAATTGTAATTTCTCATAAATAGATATAAATAAATTTGTAATTGTATTTTATAATAAAAATATTGCATTGGTAGTTCACTGTTGTTGCATAAAATGATTAATATAAAGATGTAAGTATAAAAGCAGCAGCATTGTGCTTTGCACTAAAACTACCTCAGTGGTTGACAGGTTTTAGACGTTTATGTTGATAAAAAGTCTTGACTGGAAGCCTCAACATCACTCACTGTAAAGCTAACATATGAAGCTGTTTCACAATATTTTTCATGGGATTTTAAATTTGCTCCAGGGCTGAGTGAGAGCAGACGCCTGGCAGCACTAGTAGCTCTTTATAAAAATACCCTGATATTTGTAACACTACACTGAAAAAAAAGCCTCTTTTCTGAGGTGAGTTTTTCCTCAGGAGTTACTGTTTACCATGCCTATCCTTCCCCGTCTTGACACGAAATGAAAAATGCCTCCCACGAAAGTGTCGCATTACCAACCTCATTGTGAGCTAATGTCTCCTCCGACTGGTGGGTGATGTACTGTATTTGTCAGCTTTGTGCCTCCAGACGAAGCCCCTGTACTGAAAATGTAGGGCATGTCACCATTGTTGGTGCCCCCCGCTGCACCCACCTTTTCTCTAATCACTTTTTAAGTTCCATCAAATGCTATGAAATTACAGTTTCATTCTATTACATTGTGAAAATGAACTGAAATAGAAATTAGAAGCTGTGGGCGTTGCATATTGCAACAAATTCCTCCCTGCAGGCATAACTTCCATGCCTTTTGTACGTTATGAACTATCAAAATCAATCAATGGTGTGATCGTCTACATTGATATGGATATCAAACTTAATGAAATATATTTACAGATGCCAACAATACTGTTTTTCCCGACAGTCATTCCGATGTAGATCAATGATGAGAATTAGGGAGGCAATTGCAGATATGAAACACGCATATCAACTGATGTCTGAGGCTGATTCAATTCAATTTAAAAAAGGGTTGTTTATCCACTTGTTGGTGTTGATGTATGTAATATAATTGAAAGCTTCTTAATGGGAACCACGCAAATCTTCCCAGACTGATGATATTTTTGTCACATCTGTTGGTCTATTCATTCTTTCTCTGTTAAAGCTTGTTTTTTTCCCCCCAAACAAGTCATACCAAGACTTCAACTAAAAACAAACAAATCTTTGAATGTTCTTTGACTATATGCTGAAGTAAGACTGTAATAAATACAGTCATGTTTCATTTGAGGTTGCTTTCAGACATCCATGGGAGATCATGGGATATTATTATTATTATTATTTTAGTTTTATTTTTTCCATGATTGGGTTTTTTTGTCGAGCTCAGAAACACAAGAGGACTTAATTCGCTTCGGTGCAGCTGCCGAACCCTAACTGTGAAGAGTCATTTACAATCATACAGATATGAGCGAAAGGAAAACAATCCATGAAGCAAAAACAAGTTCAACACAGCAGGCGTCTTTATTGGTCAGTAAAAACAGATGTTTTGGACTGAGCTGCTGGCAAAGGAACTTTATTGTGGATGTGAAGTAGGCACAGATCCCAATTTGGTTGGCTTGTAATGAAAAAGTATTAAAACGGCATCTGTTTGGAAAATGGCTCTAATCAGAGTCATCAGGTGACCATTATGAACATAATACATGATGCAATTCATTACTATATGAATACAATGCTCCACCCTTCAACTTTACTCAGTAAATGATGCTCAAATCAAATTAAGAAAAAGGTAAATTATATAATGTGTCCTGCAAAACTTTAGATTTGTTGGCTGTTAAAACAGCTCAGGAGGTTTTCCTGTGTGAAATAAAAATCTTCTGAGACAAGGACTTATATGTTTATGTTCCAATAATACAGTCACTTTGAACGCTATTTCCTGCCAGCGTTCAGTGAGTTTTATTTATTCTATTAATTTTCCAAGAAAAATCTGTACCCTAAAGCATTCACGCTGCCTGAATTTTATCAAACAAATGCTAAATGGTTAAGTACCCTTAACAGGAGTGATGGAATATTTGACATCAGTATATTTTTGGCAATGAAAGGCATTGTGTGACCACAGTTTTATTACCAAAAAAATTACATCTCATAGTAATTACTGGCTTTTTTGGTGAGGGGTGGGAGATTTATATTTAAAGGTAAAAACAGAACTAAAGAGTGTAAAACTGTTCTCTTGAAAAGTACTGCAAGTGGTCTCAGAGGGTTTAACGGCTCCCTTTAGCAAAAATAACGTCTCGTGGCTGTTTTGCATAATTTCTCCTCCAGTCACTGACCCTAACTGGCTAAAGTTTCCTATAGTTCTTTAAATGTTTTAGTTGCAAGATTTTACTGAGTTTTCTTCTATGACCCTTTTTTCCCTCCAAACCCCTCACAACTATTTCAATGGATTCAAATCTAGCCTTTGACTGGTCATCCCACAAGTCTTCATTTCTTCTTTCTGAGACAGTCCTTTGTGGATTGGCCAGTGAGCTAAGGGTTCATTACCCTGGTGAAACGTCAGCTTTCAGGAAAAGGATCTTTTGTTAACTCCGAGCAATCTTTGGAATAGTGATGAATTCATGGTGGAATTAGTCACTATAAGGTACCCAGTCCGTATTACATGATCTCATAGATACTCTGGTTTATAGCACAACACATTTTGAAAGGTAAAAGACTCAATAATAAGACGCATTACTTTTGAGTTATATTATACTATAGACATCATATTTATCAAATATTTAGGAGGGACTATAAGGTGTTGCAACTACAAACCATTATCCCATAGAACCATGTTCACCTCTATTCAAAGACGGTGTAGTCCAACAACTTTTTGGTGTCAGTAGTGGTTTATTAGCCTTAGTCATAATATGGTACATGTTTAAGCTTACTGTATATTTTATCTATCTATCTATCTATGGGGAAGTGAAGGCAACAGTACTGCCTGTGATCATTGGAGCACTGGGGGCCGTGGTTAAGACTGAGTTCATCCCTAAAACATTGGCAAACCATAATAATTTCCACCTCCATGTGATGAAGTTGTCACAAAGCTTTCCTAAATGCATCTCTCTGATCTGCAACAAACACACCTCTTGTTACTGTAGCTAACCACTCTTCTATATCCTCAATTTAGGTCAAATTTCTTGCAATTTCTGGTTGAAGACCCAGGATTTTGGACACTAAGAGTTAGTTCCAAATCCTGGAGTCATATTTTGTTGCTCTCAATCATTTTAGATCAAACGTTGTAGTCCTGGTCTGAATTTTTTTGGGATAGTCAATTTAGAGTGACAGATTTAATTGAGGTCATTGTCAGGTGTCAGGGAATCCAGGGCGATGAGGTGGCAGAAGTTTCAAAACAAAAAAGAAATGTATATAACCAAAAGTGCTGCACGGGCAGGAATCCAAAGAAAAAAACTCAAACAATGCATAGAAGACAAGGAAACCAGAAAAATCAGTGGAAAACCATAAACCAGGAGAGCAAACTGTATCTGTTGCAAACAATCAGGCAGGGCAGGAACAAGGGAAGTTGACCTTTAACTAACCAAAAATGACAGTCTTCTAAAATAAAACAGGAACTGATGAAAATCAAAACCCAAAACTGTGACAGTCATTTATATACTTTTAACAACAACATACTCATTTCCAACAATAAGAAAGCCTTCGCTATCTAAAGGAACTTATTTTGCGCTTTAGATTCCAGGCCTGGAAGACCGGTCAGGTTGTGCTTTGAGAAGCAGCAGATGGGCCAAGTAATTTTCCTTACAACCAATAAATAAATAAATAATAAAAGTTGATATGAGGGTGCAGGAGAAGAATCCTCTGGAAGTCAAACAATGTCTATGTTAAAGAAATGGCCCCTGAGATTAGCTGGGGCCCAATAACAAGAGAGATAACTTTCGCCCAAAGGCAGGGTGAGATTATTTCTAATGAGATGACTTTCAATATTCAATATTACAGACATGGACACTGAGTATACATTAGTTTTATTCTCAAATTAGATGGTAAAGACCCAAAACCTTTTATGACAGAACATAAAACTAAGTACACAGACACAATCCTGTGTCTCGTACCTGATTTCATGTCCTCAATTGGGGTGGGGGCAGTGGGTTGGAGGGCAGTATATTTGTACTCTAACTGCTTGTAAGTGAACCTTTCCCTTCATTACCCACTATGAGCTGCCCTCACATGGGTCATTTATCACACAAACCCCAGCAGTGTCCCCCGCTTTAAATTAGCCCTCTTTGACTAATGGCAGAGAGTGAAATGTAACATTTTGCCCACTGAAATATAGAAAGGAGAAATGCACGTAATGATCCAGAAATTCCCGTTCGGAGAAAATGCACAAGTATCCTCAAACTTCTCCCACAAAGTTTAATTTGAAAGTTAGTGTGTCATTTGTGCCACTCTCCATGCTAGATGTCTTGTCAAATGGAAGTTGACTTTTCATGCAATGAAGGGAATGAAAGAAAATGACCATTTGGAAGAAAGAGCCATTTTTGAGGGTAATATTAAAAGCAATCCATTCTAATCTGGTGATAAGAGATCTATGACATTTTTCAAAACCTATTGCATTAAAACCAATACAGAGGACGCACACAGATAAATCGCAGAATCAATATCATATTTAAAGTGCTCATACAAATTTCTTGACTTTTTTTTTATTAACAGTAAGGACCAGGCAGATAAAGTTGTATCACCCATGGATTATATGAATACTTTTTCTTTACTTGCAATGAAAATCTGGCAGTCTTTGCCTTATTGCCAAACCGAGTAAAAAAATACAAGCTTGCAATGACAAAGCACGTCATTTAGTTTTAAATTTTAATACTCGCTGGGCATAAACTGATACTGTAATAAGAGCAAGGCTGTGGCACGCGAACGTTGTTTCACATTCACGGGATTAGTGCGTGCTGGAATTGGTTTTGAAGTGACTGTTTTGTTTATTAATGGTAAAAGATCACGAGAGATAAGGCGTGGTGTTTGGAGGTGCGGGGGGGGGGGGGGGGCACAAATAGTTTGAGAAAAACGGGATGAGCTTAATCTCGACGAATACGAGGACTGCTGGAGAGCAGCTGACTAAGAGCTGATTTCCCCCAGATTCGGACAGGTTTTCGGCTTTTTGTTTTTAGTTTCATCCAGCTTTGTCTCTTGTTCACGTTCAACGCACTTGTACGCATTATAATTCTGACGTTTTAAGAAACGTTTTTTTTTATGGCTTTTGACGAACAATACCGCTCCCCTTTTGTCATTCATGAAGCATCGAAGAAACTCGCCAGTTTCCTTGTGTTTCTACCAACTAAACTCATTTAACCTTCGTCCTCTTTGATCATGTTCTTTTCACAGAAGGAGGCCTTGGTGGCTTCTCTGACCATGCTGCACAGCAGACTAATGATTAGAACTTCTTTAAATAACGTCGGAAATCCCTTGCTTATTATTTCTGCTTCTGTTCTTCCGTTCTGTAACGACAAATTTTAGACCTTCAGAGTGTACACAATTATTCTTCCTTTTTTCTTCCCTTACCCATGGAGACGTTTCCTGGGTTGTTTGATGAGTGAATCCTCTGTGGTCTTGTTCCACCCTACCTCTAAAATAAAGTCTAATTTAAATTAGGCACTGCTTAAAGTCTCCTGCGTTGCACTGGTATATGTTCCAGTCCCACTTCAAGGAGGCATGGTTTCTAGTTCAGAAACTGCTACTACTGTTTGTTTTTTTTCCCTCTTTCTAATCTTCTTGCATAACTCCAAATCTAAACTCTCCGAACTCTTTAAGCCTCACTAACTTTTTGTCAAGAGTGATCCACAGTAGTTATTCATACACTACAAAGTCTGGATGAGGTGTGTGTACAGTGCACAGGTTTGTTGTCAGGGTTTAGCCGTTGTGCCAAATGTGCATATACTTTAAATGAGTTGTGCTAGAAATAATTTAACATTTTGCTCTCCAATTAACCCAGCCATTGCAATCAAAATTATTGCATTTTTATAAACACATTATTTCAAGTTTTGTTTTTTTTCATTATATGTCCAGGCAACATGAAAAGTGCTTTATCTTGCATGTCTTAAGAAAAGCAGAAACATGCTCTCAGAGAGGTTAAAGAGGGGGTAGAGGAATAAGTTTTTCAACCTTGACTTGAATTAAGTTCTACTCCTGTGTGTTTTATGGTGTAATATGTGTTCTTAAATCTTGAGACCCACTTAATCCTGTTTGGTGTCACAGTGATCTACTGGAGTGCATCCCAGATCTCTTTGCATGGTAAGCAGGGTATGTAATCAGCTACTTTAATGTCAATAAAATAATTATCAAAGTATAAGCAATAATCACATAAAGACCAAGAGGCTAAATCCAGCTTGCTACTTAGATGCAAACCTGGTAAGCAAAGAAAATTGTATTTCTTTGACTGACCATTAGGGGTTGCCTCTTAAAACGAGTCAGTCCCATGTTAAAATGTCCAACTTTTAAAACAGAAATAAATACATTTAAATAAGTAAATGAACTTTTGGGGTTTTGGGTTTCCATAACTAGACTGTAGATCCATGACAGCTGTTTCATGGGTAATTTTTTATACACCACATCAGTTAAAGAGATCAAAAACTGAAATTTAAGCATAATTTGTCTACAGCCGTATATCTATTGATATACAGCTGGCTATACCAAATGCCTAGATGTTATGACTAACTAAATGTGGCACAAAAATGAAGGACATTTCTTGGAAATAAATCTCATTCCATTGGAAATCATGTTTCTTTCCCTTTTCAATGGTAACATGTGTGTAAGGAACATGCATGAACATGTTGTGGGATGAGCAGGAGAGCTGAGTATGTCGGTTGCGCCCATAAAAAATTTGCCAAATCTTCTCTGCCAGTGCCAAACAGCTTATTTAGCTGTTGCTATGTTGCTATTGACTCTTGTTTTGAGTTTCTGGTACCCCACCCCACTGGTCTCAGCAACAAGTCCACTGGATCCTGGACATGTGGAGAAACCTTATGTTTAGCAAAGACTCCAGATTCTGCATATGGCAGTTGGATCATATGGTCAAAGTATGGTGAAGACTTGGACGTGGAGAGAAAGTTCACTTCCTCACTTGGGATTTAGTCACAGATATTACACCACAGTTTTCATTTAATTTTGTTTTGGTTTTAGTTGCTCTTTCTTTTTAATGTTTTGCCACTTTCTTTTCTTTCTTCTGGCATTGTCATGATGTCTTCTGGATGTAAGGCGAAACATCTTCAAGAACAGAGACTAGAAAGTCTGCCTTGATTCAACCCTTTTGAGAGCTATTATGACCTGGATGGCTGAGAGTCTACACCAGCATACAGCTTAAGACTCAAAAATGACTTGGTTACATTTGTTACAAAGGTGATAATTTAATGTAAAATATAGCCTTTGTGTTTGTCAGAAAGCACCATTATACCTGTGGTTCAACCGAGAGTACTTTTAAGCCCAGTTAGCTTTATTTTCAAAAAGAAAATATTGTTTCACAGTGGTTGCCTGCATTTCCGCCACAGGCTGAGGGTTCTGCTGATGTGTAGAAAAGCAACGGGTGTCCTCACTCCTCTTTGTCAAAGCTCACGTCTGCCTAACGGACAGGATGAGCAACAGCACATAAAGAGCAGCAGTGAAGCAACAATGAAAGGGAGGAAGTAAGCCTCACGCAAGTTGTGTGAACGGGTTCTTTAGAACAAAAACTGTAAAAAAAGAACAATATAAATGCATTTTTTTCTCTGTTTCAGTGTTGGTATCCAGCATTTCTGTGTGGACTTTCATCATTCTGCCGGCACTTGCCTGAGTTTTCTCCAACAGTCCATAAACTTGCATGTTAGGACCAATATACCAGTATGTGTTTGTATGTGGTTGTTTGTATTATTCTGGTACTGCAGTAGACTACTGTACCCCTGACCTCCCATGATCCAGATCAGAATCAAGCAGTAATAGATGATGAATGGTTTGAACTGTTGAAGGCTCAACCTTTGGCCATCCACGCCATAGACGTTTGAAAATTTCACTCTCATGAAGTGTCCGTATGATATGTAAGTTATGTACCACATCTGGATTCAAGAGTAACAAGTCCTTTCAATAAAACTGAAGAAAAGCACCGCACAGGTGGGAAATCCAAAAGATAAACAAAACTTACCATTGAAAAATAAGGAAAAAAGAATAAATTGCAGAAAAGCACACAGAAATACAGTAGAATAGAGAAATAGACAGACTGGCAGGGAAATGAGGAAAGACAGGGCAAAATATATCAAACTTGCAAATTGCTAGTTATACTGATTGCAAAACTAGGTTTTTACTATAAAACTGACAGTTCATTGGCCGGAGATCCAACTCCGCTGCACACCAATTTGGAGGCATTTCGTTGAGTCTGGTTGTTGCTTAGCAAACACCATATTTCGATTCTCAGATTAATTTTATAATCTTCCGGTGGTTTCCAGAGGAAGTTTTGTCTGCATCAGTTCATACCATCTCTTGCAAATCAAAGTGGAATCCAAAGAAATTATATAAATTATTTGAATCCAAGAGTAAATGAAATAGGATGGCTGGCCAGGCTGCAGCTCTGCAAGGCCCACCTTTAAATGGTCAGTGGAAAGGTTTGGTACTTGAAGCCTCTTGTAGATCGAAAACTAGATGATATCTTAGATATGGGAAATGTAAGTGGCTCACTCTGACACCCAGTCTGTCAGGTTCATGTTGTCAGTTGATGTTGGTATGCATATTTCATGCATGAAGTTAAAGGTGCCAGGACTGAGATTACAAAGACAATTTAAAAAAAAAAAAAAAAGGTTTCTCTTTCTTTTTGGCAGAAAGCTGAATATTTCTTATTTTTGTTCCAGATCGAAGAAAAAAGACGTTCTTTTTAGCATGTGACTGCTATTTTCTCTACTCCCCAAGCTCACATTTGCAACATCATGCTGTTCACTCCAACATCCCTTTTTTTTCATCTTCCATCTCTCTTAAGCATTGAAGGTTTTCTTTCAAGTAAAGCAGTTGTATTTTTGGGAAGTTTTTAATCCAGGGTCTGTGTCTGCAAGTGTGTGTGGTGTGTTTTGTCCAAGGCTCTCTGAGCTTGTCCCTTCCATATCTTCTTTTCACAGACAAGGTCTCTGTGGAAGACAGATCACGTCTTTCCCTCGGTGCCTCCACAAACTGTCATCTAGTCTTTTCAATTTTCCTCCCTGAAGAGCAACAAGAACACATTTCACACATCTGTGGGAGACCCAGTTTGCACAGTCTTTTCCTTGGTTGATTTTTTTGCACTGCCCATCTTTTTCACATCCTCTTTTCCTTTGTTTATCCATCAAAGAACCGAATCAGTCCACTGCATATTAATGGCTACCGTGCACCAAAATCTTTGCTATTTTTAATTGACAGAATCCTTTCCTCACCAAACTGCCAGTTACTTTCAAGAATGTGGTTGGCTTCCTTCAATTTCTGTAGCTGCACTGATCAATATAAAAGCACATCAATGTTTTCAGGAGGTAATTGTGACAGAGAAGTTTCTTTCAGTTGGCTGAATGACAAAATGAAGCAAATTCTTACATTTGCAAGCCTTCCAAATGGTTATTCAGGATTTTTCTAAACTCTCATACGTGTTAAAGGACAAACAAGTGCACATTCTGCCGGATGAGAGTGCAACAGAGAGAAAAAGTGTGAGGTTAAATCCACGAGTTTGCTGTGTGCTCAGTGAGTCAAGGGCTACGTGTGCTGCTGTGACTACCCGAGCAGGCCTCGTCAGAACCGGAGAAAAACACGTCACGGGTCATTTAGCAGGGGCACGTTAATCATACGTGACTGCCCAGGTAGCATGATGGGAAACAAATTGAGTGTCATTTCTCACCAGACGACTCAGCGTCATGAGACAGGGAAAGCTCTGGCCTTACACCAGAGTCCTCATGTGCGATAGGACGGTGTGTACACTGAGAAGTGGACACTGATAAATTGCTGTGGAAATGTTCCTCTGCGAAAATGCAGAGGACATCATTATCTGTGACATTGCAGCAGACAGAGAGAGACGGTCAAGCAGGAAGTCAAAACAGACCTTAATTTCCTGTTAATTAGTGAAACTGAACGCAAGCTAAAACAGAATATTAATGTTGATGTCTTTAATAATTACATCACATACTAAACACTGACATTTACTTCTAAGATATTCAGCTGGGTGATGATGCATAAGATCAGAGGGATGAAAACCTGCTTATATATATATATATATATATATATATATATATATATAGATATATCTATATATATA
>JAOWBL010000013.1:13759559-13780005 GCA_028564865.1 Zenarchopterus dispar
CATTAGCTCCATGAGTGATTACTAATTGCTGCTTTAGTATGTTAACCACACAGGACGGAAACACACACACACACACAACACAATATACAAACACCAAGTGAAGTATATATAATACATTTGCATAATTCCCATTTTAAAGGGGTATGTTATCTCTTGGTTCATATACTCTAATCCAAATATCTGAAGTATTTTGGATCATAATATCTGGATTAGATTTTGTATCCTTTTGGTTTGAATGGAAACACAAACGTTCTTTAATCTATCACTAGTCATTCAAATTCTTTTATCTGTTAGCCTGATTATTCTATAAATAATATTTATAAATATATAAATCACAGTTTCATGGATTACTACAGACTTTTGTCTTTGCCAGAGACTCTTACTTGAAGCAGAACTTGGCAACCTTAAAAAGAAGGAAGTCTTAAGTTACTCAAATTTTTTAACATTTTCTTTCCCTCTCTGCTGTGCTTCAGCTCGGCTTCCAAAGGTGCTCCCTGCTGAAAAAGCTGCCATGTTTGTGGATACTAGTAACCCATGGCAACCAAGTCACACCCAAGCTCGTGCTGTAGCTGTGTCACAACTATTTTAATTATTGCTTTGATGCCACTTGCAGTGTTTGGTCTGATTATTCTGCCATTTTATCTGATTATCTGACACAACCAGTGTTTTCCCATAGTGGTGTGTGACACATGTGCTATCTATTGAACTTGTGCAAACTCAAGGGACGAAATGCAATTATTGTTACCAGGCTGACACATTTTGTTCCTGTGGTAACCTGAATCGTAATAAGGTGTGCTAAAATGGGAAAATAACTTTGATTTTATCCATGAATGTGTTATATTCCCTCATATCATCTGGGGATGTGCCATCAACCAAAGAGGAAAAACTATCTAAATGAAATCTTACATACCTGCTTCACTGGCTCAAATTCCAGCTAAAGAAGAAGTGAAATGGCTAGCAAATCTGGTAAAGGAAGAAGATAATATTTCCAAACTTTGCCTGACCATGACTTTCAATTCAATAGGTGCAATTAGATTTCTGCATACATGGGTCTAAAAAATTGCTAAATTTCCCTTAAAACTGTCAAACCCTCAGTTCATGTATTCTGATTTTGATAAATAACTCCTTATAATCAAGCTGTTTCAGCTGATTTTTAACATGCTGTTGTGCAGTCGCTCATAAAAAAAAGAGAAATCTTGACCTAACTGTTGCTTCAAATTATAGGCCGATTTAGTTGCCTTTTCTGTCGAAGGTCCTGAAGAAAGTTGCTTTCAGTCAGCTCGAGGCATTTTTTATGCAATAATGGCATTAATGAAAGGTTTCAGTCTGTTTTTAAATCACATCATAGCACTCTTTTAGGAGTTGTCAGTTGCCTTCTTTTAACTGTTGACTCTAGTAAACCTGCTGTTTTGGTGCTTTTAGACCTGCTTGCAGCATTTGGTACAGTGGATCACAATATTTTAATGTCAAGACTTAAGAAATGGGTATCAAAGGCACAGTTTTAAGTTTCAGCTCACATTGGTGAATGCTTTGCTTCTTCGGCTTCCTTCACTTATGGGGTTCCTCAAGGCTCTATTATGGACCCCATGTTGTTCTTGTTGCATATGTTGCCTGTGGGATCTATATTTAGAAAGTATAATATTGTTTTCAATTGTTTTGCTAATGATATCTAGCAAGCCCCCACCCATTAGCCCAGACAGCAACTCCTTACTACAGCTCTTGTTAGACTATCACAAATATCTTAAATCTTGGATGATAATTAACTTTCTGACCCTTAATGACAGGAAGACAGAGGTCATCTAGTTTGGTAAATCAGATGGGGTCTGTGTTTCGGCTGCCATTCTTGGCCTCATGTGATCACTCTGCTGTCAGGAATCTGGTTGTGATTTTTGACAGCACTCTTAAGTTTAATGCCATGGTAAAACTAAGCTTTTTTCATGTATGGGTCATTGCTAAGATGAAGCCCTATCTCCCTGCAAAGGGCCTAGAAAAAGTAATTCATTGTTTTGTTACAGCACATTTAGATTAGATTTAAATATGCTATATAAATACATTTGACCTTGGCTTTTTGACCTTGATCTGGAAACTGATCTGTGAGCATCAATTTTCATCAACCACCGTACCTGTTATTTTTGGAATAATATGGATCTTAAATTATAAATGAAATAACTGTATTATTAATGAAAAATGGTTTCATGTTGGAATTGTTTTCCATTTTTCAATCCTATTGCAGGTCTGTAAACAAATAATTTATCTGTGACTTCAGAACATCAGTTTTGCCAAGAGAGAAGTGCAATAATCTTGGATGCTGTGCTAAGTGGTGTATTACAGCTTATCAGGCATTCAGAAACCAAAAGCCCATTAGTAGACCAAATAGAAGGATGGTATAATTTTCTTTGGAAGAGTTGACATCACTGGGAATTAAATATTTACTAAATACAAACAAATTCACTTCTAAGATGTAGCTTTTCCCTCAGGAAGTTTTTTTTTTTTTTTTTTTACAGGATCCAGAGTTTAGTGAAACTAACTGGCCAACATTTTGATTATTGGAGACAAATGTTGTCTTGACAACAAAGAGAGAAATTTTTGTGGACTTCTACACCAGACATACTCAGCAAAAGTCACTACAAAGCCTACTAAAATATTTTGGATGGATGTCCAGCTTTATAGCCGAAGGAAAACTATGCAAACCATTCATCTTCAAGATAAAGACCTTCCTATATGTTTTGAAGACAATGAAAATGACAAAGATGTTTTATCGTTTTTGGTTCAGATTATATTATTATTGGGGAAATTGCACATTCATAAGAGATGGACAGACCTTAAACCAGGCTGCGAACATTTCCAGCAGGAACTAAAACAATATGGAATAGCGATAAAATACATTAAAAAATAAGAAGGAAATTAAAAGAAACTATTTTAAACAAAATATTTATGAATGTGTGATTACGCCTACTGATGAATACATAAATTTATATGATGCGTACTTGTGAACATATGGATGAACATATAAAATGTCTTACAGGCAGGAACAGTTTGTTCTTTGATCACTGTTTTTTGCCAGAAATGAACCAACAAACATCTGGTACCTTTCTGTGGGATGTTTGTATGTTCTCCCAATGCTCGTGTGGATATTCTTTGGGTACTCGGGCTTCCCTCCCACAGTCCAAGAACATGTATGTTGCATTTTTGGAGTAACTGTGAGTGTGTGCAGTTTTCTTTTTTCCCTGTGCTGTAATAAACCAGTGGGTCTATCCCTGCCTTTTGACCACTGACAGCTGGAAAAGACTCCAGAAGAATCCTGTGATCCCAAATTTGATTGACTAAGCTTCAACAAAACAAAGGCATCCTGTACGGATCTCAGGAGGCTTCTTTCAAACTAGTGTCCTTTGGACAGCGTCGTAGATGAGCCTTCAGCACTCTCTTTGGCAGATTGCAGCCTAGTGTGATGTGGCTGGATTTCGAATCAGCACCTCCAAATCTAAGATCGACTTTGTCTCCTGAGGAAGGGGGAGAGTGTACCTCAGATGGAAAAGTTGAAGTATATCAGGCTCTTTTCATGTGAGTGATGAGAAAAGAAATAACAGGTGGGGTCCAGTGGATCTGTGGTGTAGGAGGAACTGAGTCATCAGGCAAAGCTGTGACTCACTACCCTGATATATGACTATAAGCTTTTGTGTTATGAATAAAAGAGCAGGATCACAAACGTATACTTTTTAAATTGCTCTCAGATCATGCTAAGCTATAATGCTAACTGACATCATTGTTAGTTTAAATTAAATCTGTTCATTTCAAATTTCAGATGTCTAGCAACATCTGAAATAAGGACTGACTGAGCTCCAACCAGGAACTACCTCCACTATTCAATACTCTGCTAACTGACCACAGTCTTAGGCTGCAGTGCTTAGGCCAGCACTTCAGAGCTTCATCTCAGCAGATGCTGAGTCAAAGTTAATCAGTTTCAAAGGGTGGAATCCAGCCTGTAGAGTGGGTCAACTGGAGGCGCTGGAAGTTCCAGCTCCTGCCAGGGCAAGCAATCAGCGAGCTCGAGGGTTGTTCTGCAGTTAGCCCAGGTAGTAACCTTCAACTGCTCCTTAGCTAAGCTTCGTCCTCTGACCCTTTCAGGCCAATCCAGAACCGGTCCCAGCCACCTGTTAGTACAATTAAAAGCACTACAAAACATGCCATCTAAAAATGAGAATAATTATACAAATCTCAGTCGCCATAGCTCAGAAAGTCAAATTCGGAAAGGACAAAGATAAGAGTTGCTAAAGTGAGAACTAGCTGTGAAGCATAGCCAGCTGCCACTTAAAACACACCCTCTTTATATGTTGAATAAAACAACAAAAAAAGGGTGTCTACAGTTTAAAAAAAATCATCTCTTGGTTACACTATAAGTTGGTGGTCTTTGCGGATACTGTGAGTCAAATTACTTTCAACTGGTAGGTTGTAATAAATGGAGATTTTTATGTCTTACTATGTGGAACAGTGTCCTCATCAGCAAAAGAAAAAAAAGTCAGTATGTGTGATTGAATTTGGTATTTCAGGTAAGATTGGGAAAAAGATGAGAAATACCAACCTTGAATGACAAATCATTGATCCAAATACACTAAGAGTTGACTGATTGTACTGGCAACGACACCGTACTTATTCTTGTGTAACAGAGCTGTTTGCATGAGTAATCTTGCCGTTATAAAAAAAAGCCTCCATTTTTAATTATATGTTCATTAATGCACAAAATGTAGATATTTAATTTTAAATAACACTCTTTAATCATATATGAGGTTTCAGGCCTAGTGCTGTGTTTAAAGAATTAAAGGATACAGCATTTTCCAAACCAGCGACAAAGCCTATTTGCAAAATATTCACACATACTTATTCCAGTGAAAATTATTTCATTAACGTCCAATGATTTAAACTACATTAAATGCATTTTACTTTGGCAAAAACCTGAGAGGAGCCACCATGAATGAGTAATGACCAGAAAACTGCAGGAGTACTGACTGAGCTAAATTCAGAAAAAAAAGAGCTAGTGGGCTCCCTCTATGTCAAAATAGTGAGGGAAACACAAACAACTACAAAGGTTTTTTAGGATGATTAGATATATATTTTTTTTCCATTTTTGTTCGCCTTTAACATATAAAAACAACGCAACAAAATAGCAGTTACCTGAGTGTTTTTGTAGAACAGCTGCAGTACATATAATTACTGCACACGGCCGTTTCATAAAAAATATCACATTTACTTTTAAGGAATAAGAGATATTTTAAGCAAAGTACCTCCATTTCCAGGGGCTCATCAATACATTGACAAAGACATAATAATTATATATTAAACCATAATTTTTATTACATAAATAAACAACCTCTTTTAGTTCATGTCTGCCTGAAGTTTGGAGCCCATGGACGTCACCAAATTCTCCACAGAGAATTGGACCAGACCTTCTGGACTTCCACCTCCAGTTTGCTTCTACCTTCAGTTTTTGTCTTGACCAACTGAAAAGCTGCTCTGATGGATTGAAATCGACTGTCTGACTTGGCCATTGAATAATTCTTCATTTCTTTGCCTTCAAAGAGTCTTGAGTTGCTTTTGCAAGTCACATCATCAAAACACTCAAATGAGCCCATTACATACCATAACACCGCCTCCACCGTGTTTGACACATGACATGCAGTGCTTTGGATCATGATCTGTCCTCCCTCCCTTTTTTAATACTTTTGTATTCCCATCAGTCTAATACAAGTTTGTTTTGGCTTCATCTGTCCTGAGAATGTGGATTGGCATTGAAATAGGTAAATGGCATGGGTCCCATATGGCGTCAGTATTATGGGCTATAAATGGGTTGTAAATATACGGGACACATGAGGGATGCAAGTGGACTAAATGGGCATGGGATAAGAAAGGGGAAATTGCGCATGTACCATAAAGCTTGAATGACATATGGCCCACATTAACCCTGGAGAACCCACGGAGTAAAATTTGTGCACCATTTTTTTTTAATATAAAAAAAAGGACAAATTTTCAACCTCACTTGTTGCTCTTTTTTTTTTTGTGAAACCTCTTAAATTACAACTTGACTTTTCTTTTTTTTTTCAAATGCATGATGTATAAAGGCAAAACGATAAGAACCCATTTTCTAAACCTCCCTGAACCTTGAATATATTTTTTCTACATTATAAAGACTCTGTTTCAGGTCACTTACCAGTTATGAAGCAGCACGATGAAAACTTCCATTGACAAAAAGATATTAATGTTTTCAACATCATATACAGAGTGGTACATTGAGATAATATTGATTTCTTCTGGAAGAGATTTTTGTCTCGTTCTAAATCAGACTTTTTTTTGTGTGCGTGTGTGGCCGTGGCCTTTTCCCAAGTTAATTCTGGGGGAACTTTTTTTTAATTCCATTAAGCGAATATCTCAGCTAAAGGGCTTGACAAATCAATAATCAACCAGAGCGTGAAACTGGCCAGACTTGTGGAAAATAAATATGATCTTACTACAACACTTTTTTAATTTTGACTCTGGAAAATTTTCTTTGTTTCAACAGCCCACTGCATGTTGGCTCACAGCAGCTGCCTGTCAGTGTCTGACGGTGCCGACAGATTCAGACTCGGAGGCATTGTAGCGTGATCCATGGCGAGACTGGGGTCAACCTGAAGGAGACAGGTGTCAGAGGGACCAACAGGTCCCATGTGGGTAGAGGTTCACCACTAATGCCCTGAGGACTCCTCTCTGAGAAGCGACAGGATGGGAAGAGGCACGATGAATACTGATGGCTTCGGCTTCCAAGAATGGGGGACTGAGAATGAAAGCAGCAGGTGGTCGAGCGAAGGAGGACATGGATATGATATTCTTTTTATTTATTTAATATCTGAAGAACTGGATAACCCTGACTCGAAAACTGTATTCAGTGCTTGCATTACTTAAACAAAGATTAAATACATCAATTGGTGACTTGCTGAAACCTGAGAGACTCTTTTTAATTAGAGCAGGCATGCAGAGAGAATATAATTTGGGTGCTTATCAGCTCAATGCAGCTGGATACAGCAAATTTATCACAGTTGCTCACATCTTCGTGATAAGGTGCTCCTCCTCGGCCTGGTGTATGTTCAAATAAGACACACAGCGAATCCCAGTGAGCTGTCTGACAGGTTGTTGTTGCCGGCTGAATGAAACAAGCAAATTTTGAATCATTCTTCACACCCTTTTGCCCTCACTTGCTGTGTCTCCATCAACACCCCTTCAGTTCATGTAACGAGGAGTTTCTTTAAACCGTCAGGAAAATCTGGATGGGAGTTGATATGGTTTTGGTACCCGTTGTCCCAGTAGCGTTGGAGCATGCGAAAGGTTGGACATAGGCAAAAGCCAGTCTGGAATCTGGTGTGAAAGTGTCTTGGATCATCACAGTGAACCAGCAGGCACCAGCAGCAGGGTGAAGGTTGATGTCTTTGGTTAAATTAAACCAGTACGGACAGAGCTGCTGAATGTTTAAGGGATGTCTTATTTAAAACTCTGACAGCTACAGACTACTATTCTCCTTGCTTTTCAACTTAATGGTGTCATCATGCCATGATCTAAAGAGCTTTCTGAGGCCTTGAAGGGATATTTTTTGAAGTGTGGTTGTGGAGAAAAAACTTATAATTAGTGTCTTATCTGCAGCAGGAAGCAGTCACAGCATCTTCAGCTCAGTGAACAGTTGTTATATATATGAACTATGTTACAAGGACTGCAGATGTTGCAATGCAGATTTTGGGAAATATGATGTAATGGGAAATAAGAAATTAACAGTCTATCGTAAATATGATGCACAGTAAATATCTGAACCATCTCATTTTTGACAGTAAAGTTACCTTAACTGTTTCATTACATTTCTTTTTTATTAGAAAGTAGGCTAAAAGTTGTTAAACCATATTACAAAGACTGTTGCCTGTGTCACACAGATGTTAGTTATAAAAAGGATGTGGTAATGAAAATAATAATAATAAAACAGCTTGAGGCAAAAGGCATGCAGTGTAAAATGTTATCTAGAGGCTCCCAGTTAAAATAATCTGAAAGAAATTCTGATAGGAGAGCTAGGCTAATAGCAAGGCTAATGGTTGGTTTGTGTGGGGTGTTGTAAGGATGGCATTGAAACAGATTATTTGAACCAATAAAAAGAAGTAGTCATTAAAGAAATAAAGAGTTTAATACCACATTATGTGTAAATATATCTTGATGTCCTCACATCTCAGAATAAAAGAATTCTGATGGAGAAGCTAAGCTAACACAACACAACTATCATAGTATTGACGGTCATTCTGATTTGTGTTTTGGTATAA
Source organism: Zenarchopterus dispar (assembly GCA_028564865.1). Lineage (NCBI taxonomy): Eukaryota > Metazoa > Chordata > Actinopteri > Beloniformes > Zenarchopteridae > Zenarchopterus > Zenarchopterus dispar. Next base: position 13,767,881 of record JAOWBL010000013.1, read on the forward strand.
CGGGTTAAAGTTTGAAATTTCTGAGGCCAACAGAGAAGTGGCCAATAGAGAAGTGAATTTTCACTTACAAAAACTCAAATTCTGATCTAAAACACCCCAAATATAATAAATTTGATTGTGGTTTAAGTTAGCTCTTTATTAGATATGTTTACAACCCATCATGTTGATATCAAATGGCTCTTTTTTCAGTTTTTTTTTTTTAACATTTTCTTGTTCAGATAGGATCCATGTTGCAACAACATCTTGAAAAACATCAGGCATGTGCATCCAGCAAAATGACAGAAGAATGTAAAAATACAAAGAAAAGCAAGTGATCGGACTTGAATTCTTCATTCTCCAAACTGAGAGCACTGTGACCTGTCACGATTTGAGTTGTAAGACCTAAATTCAGGAGAATGAGGCAGCAGGAGAAAAAAATCAAGAGTCCTTAAATAAACAAAAAGCACTGTTCTACAGGAATTCAAGATAAATAATTAAAAAAAAAAAAACTCCACTTCTCAAAACTTAAGAAAACACAGACCGGGACAAAATGCAGAACCAGAAAACAAATATCCAGGAAGACAAAGAGACGGACCAGGACAGAGGGAGGGACCTCCAAAACTCTGGTTGTTTCTCAGTTCCTGAGAACAACATCTACAGCTTAACTGTGTTAAAAAAAACCCTAAAACATTTAAACATTAAACCAGCTGAGAATGGACTGTATATTTTACTTAGGTTTTCAGAACCATTACTTATACTTTTTTTTAAATTGAATTAATGTTTTATGGCAGCTGTGCTATAAAGTTCGGTCAAAATTTAAAAAAAAAATTTAAAGTACAGTATCTTTATAACTTTACCACAAATATGAAATTATAATAACTATATTCTCACATCTTAAAACTATATTCTGTCAAACAAAAATAAAGTTATAACTTCATGTACTTCTCTGTCCTCATCTGTTACTTTTGCTTGTTGGTGCAAAATGCATTCTGGGATATTTTGCCGTCTGAGGCCTCCAGTGGATGCATGCTTGAAAAAAAAAAGCCTCAACAAGCATGGAGAGTTTTAAAAAAAAACAAAAACAAAAACAAAACAGGAAGTTAAGTAAACCCAAAACCCAGCAGAAACCCAAGATCATGACAGTGACCGTTGCCATCTACAGATGAGACACCACCTATATAACACTACTTCATGAAAGAAAACCAAAATAATCCTTTAAATAAAATATACTCATCTGCAAATGTGATGTGGTGTGAATATATCTAGAAGCTCAAGATTAGTGTTGTGCAAACTAATATTTAGCACAATTGCATTATTTTTGCAAGATTCTCAAATTTGTTCTGACTAAAGAACTGAAACCACCAAAAGTGTCTGACGGCCGTCGCTGGAGGAAAAATCACAAAGCAAAACCCTACACAGAGAGGGATTTCTCCTTTAAAAGCTCAAATTCAATATTTCTGTGCAATCTATAGAGCATCTAATTTATGAAACACAATTTTAAACACTGGACTTGAATAATTTATGTCAGGATATTGTGAAAACTCACAAAGCATGAAATTCCCTTTAACCATACAAAATTTGGGGTTTTGTTAGGAATATACTGTCAAGTTTTCAACAACTGGCCACCATGAATTTTATTTTATTTTATTTTCTAATTCAGTTGTTGATGGAAACACCATTTTTTTGTGCTAGTAAAACAAAAATCAAATGGAGCTAAACACACTAAAATGCTGGGCTGCGGGAAGTTTAGTGGAAGTCTCAGTGTTACTCAAAAAAAGGGGGGTGGAGGAGGGATGGTGGTGTTTGGAAATATTCAAGTTCAGTGGCATGTTATCATCGCTATTTTATATTCCATTACAATTTCACATTATTCTAGGTTGTTATTTATTAACTCTGGGGTTCAGCAGTGGCAGCGATAGTTGCAGCTTGAGCTGAATTACACAGACGTCCCTCCAGGCAAGAGGAAAATAACTAAATAATAACAGAGAGGGAAAGGTGAGGGAAATGAAAAAGATGACATCTACAGTACCACTCTGCTGCAGTCCTGTGGCGTGGAGTTGGGTATTGACTTTAAGCTTGACATTGTTAAAAAGAGGACTGGATTGAATTTAGCTGTATGGAATTTGTGCATTACAAGATTTTTGTTGTGCCTTTAAACACGGTTGAGAAAATATCAAAGGTCAGCAGCTGCTGAACAGAGTTAAACAACAATACATGTGACAAGAAGTGCTGTTATTTTTTTCGCTACTGAGGAGAACTTGTTCCACGTCGTCAACAATTATAATCTGAATGCGTTCTGACAAACGGGCCGAACAGAAACGTCTCCTTGTATGATTTTAATTTTTTATGCCTTTCTGAGGCAGAAACATTTGATCCTAATCTGGGATAATTTTGGCTCAGTTTTGGCACTGGAAAGTGTGTCCTCAAGTCAATGGACCGGGCTGAACTTGGGTTTTGATGTGTGCTGTATGAGCCAGATGTGGTCCAATTTTAATATATATATATGGTAAGTGTGAGGGCCAAAGGCCTGAAGAACATGAACATTTCCATCACGTGTGGTGGATACATGAGCCACACTCACCTCATTTCAATGTCAGTCACAGAAAACTGCAAATATGGACCAAGTTCGGCCCAGACATTCTTAGCTGCTCAGGTAGTGACTATTACACCTGTATTACATTGACGTGACCTGCTCACCATTTTTGTGTCACATCAACACCAGTCTGGGAGAACGGCTTTGCCTTATCTTTGATTGTCCTCTTACTTTCTTTCTCAAAGCTTTGCTTATCCTTTTGGTCTGTTTCATTCTGTCAGGACTGTGTCCGCTCTTTGCAGAGAATAAACATGAAAGGACAGTTTGTCATCTCTTTATTTCAGTATCATTGTCATCAGGCATTTTTTCAAAAAACTTTCTCTGACCTCATCCTACCACATGCCACCAAACATTTCACATACTGATGAAAGTGTATTATGCAACACTGATGCATTCCCGTGACAGTTTTGGCACAAAACTTAAGCAATATTTCATTATCTCAACAAACTCAACTGTGAAAAGCCTGCGTTTCCTTTTACATGCTTGTTGGGTAACAAAGTAAAAATAATACTGATGGATCCCCAGAACCTTTTCGGTTTTGCCAGGTTAAAGTCTGTCCAAGACATCACTTTGTTTATCATTACTTTTACTCCAAAAAGACTCAAACCTCTGCAGGAAACTGTAGCAAGATGAGCCACTTCCACTGTGGGTACAGCTTTCCACATCTGGAAAATTCTTGGGACGTCATTGTCTCACAGAGAAGCAGTGAATTCAAAAACTTTAGGATAATTCATTTTGATGAGTTTTTGGTTCATCATGTGACCTGTGGATGACTGTTGTTGATTTTGCAGAAAAAAGTTGTTTATCCAAAGTGTTATTAGGAGGTCTGCAGCCACGTTGTTGTTTTGAACACCCACTTTGCCCCTATGACTCGGTGAGTTCTGTATCAGTGGAAACGCCTGTGAATGAGGAGGGTACCAGAGTAAACGGGTCTGATGAGCCAGACTTCCAATTACCATAAGTGAGGACTCTACAAGCTCTCCTTTTTGAACTTCCAATCATCTACTAATCCTCACTAAAGCTCAGCTTTTAATTGCAACATTAACAAATTAATGAATGACTTGTTTTTCTATGCAAAAGTGTTATTTTACTGAATGTTTGTAGTTGTTTGGATTTACAGGTATCAGCTCGACATTCAGAGATGACATATGCGTATTCCTACATCTGTATTACTACGCATGCATGCAGCAAAAGCAGGATGCTTTGATAGTGCTGTCAAGTAGATGAAAAGGTCTACACTCTCTGCAGGCCCTTGTGCAGTTGTGTTAGATGCATACATAGTAGTTGCACCTGTGGTGGTCAGAGCTCCTGGCTTCTCTTTTTCTTCCAGATCCTTCTCTCTGTGATTAACTCTGGCTTTAGTTGACGCACAAAGATGGCAGATTTCTCAAGTTGCATTTCCATGACCTCTAGAGCCACTTCTCATAGTTGTGGATTGAAGTTATCGCTAGTACAGCATAAATAACAGGCGGTTGTGGACCAAACAGTACAAAGGACTTCCAGAGGATAACATACTATATTTTTATAAATGTTTTTCTTTGCTTAGATGTTCATAGAAAAGCTTGAAAGGATGTAATAGTATTTGGTGGCTAGTACACTCATTACACTCATTAAACCTTCACCATCAGCTCCTTCCTCTGTTTTAAATCTTTAAAGGTTAATGTTAAGAGCTTTATCCCAAATGGAAAGGGTAGAAGCATCAAACAAAAGCTATAACCAACAAATCAAAACAGTCAGGAGTGGAGAGTCAATATTTGACTTTGATTGATTTTGCAGTGGACCTTCTTGAGTTGCTTTAGCGATGCTGCCATAGCTCTAAAGTGCTGGACGCAGTCAGACCAGTCTCTCTGTGTTTGTTGGACTCTTTCCTGTCATGCCTTACTCTCTAACCAGATGAGGCAGATATCCACCCTCCCCGAGTCTGATTCTGCTTCAGTTGTTGTTTTTAAAATCCCTGTGATTGTTTTTCTTCATTTCCACCTTGAGCATGCACAGGGTGGACCAAGTGAAAATTTGAGGCAGTCTGTTCCTTTTCTGCATTTTTTATTTTTTTTTTATGATTAGGCATCATGGGAATTTTGAATCTGGACTTTACTGGACTGAATCATAGTCTCCTTAATTAGACTGGCTCTATGAAAATTAAATTATCAGAACTAAATTATGAAAGGTAGAACGAATAATCATAAAAGTTTGCTGAGAAAGTTTGCAAGAAAATTGGATTCTATTTCTGAGTTGTCAAAAAAACAAAAAAACAAACAAAAACAAACTGTCTACCTTGATGCGTTTTCAGTTTGAGTTTGGTTAAGTTTGAGAACACTTTTTATTTTTATTTTTAATAACTTGAACTAACAGAAATGTTTTAAATAAGCACCACTTGTTGAACACCTTAGTGTGTGATATTAACATATTACATGGTTATGTGTTGCCATGGTGAACACCAAATATCTGGTTGTTTTGTCCATACTCCTAAATCCACTAAAAATATTAAAATACCCACAAAAGTCTCCTTTTGATGGGGACTGGATGGACGAATCCTGGTCTATGGGGCCTTTTGTGCAGATGCAACTTTTGTTCCTTTATAAACTCAGTAAGGTTTGGAGAATAACACCAATATTGATGTTCATGGAAAATATGGTCAAGTTAATTTCTGCCCTTCACTGAATGAATGAATTTCTGATGTTTACAAAGAAGCATGGGTCAGAAGGTGTAATTCCTCTGATAACATCAGTCAAGACAAAAATAGGTTGTTTATGGTATCAGCACACAGTGTTAACATATATTATACTTTCACCACCAACTTGATATTTAAGTTGTGCTTAAATATCAAGTGTGTTATTTAATGTACTTCTCATGAGACCCCCTCCCAGAAAATAAGATGTATATGATTGAATAAATCTATGGTAAATTACTTTGTGTATACAATGAAAAATGATTTTCATAAAATGGAAAAGAACTACAAGTATCATATATGAAGAAATAACATGTTACTTCTTCATTTTAAAGTAAAATGAACCTTTCAGACACCCATTTGAGAAAATAACTTTCCATATAAAATCCCTGAACATTTTATATAATCAATATGAAATAGAGTATATATTTAAAGCCATAAATTGAATTTTATTTTCAGTGGTCAGTTAAATTATTGTAAAAACTAATAAAAAAACAAAACAAAAAACAAGATGGTTTGACCAAACCTGGAACAAGTCATTAATAGGAGTTAAAAATGTTAATACCTGTGGTTGTTGACTCTGCCCACTAAAACCAGCTGCTATTGTTAAAGTTTTTCTACTTTGTCCCTTGGGAAGCACTTGAGTCAATAATCAACTTTGATGAAATATAATATTGACTTTATGTACTTTTTAAAGCACATGTCACAGACATTTCATTAATACATCAGGTCTTCAAATGAAGACATCTTAATAAGTCTGTCTATAAAGTCATGTGATGTCTATATCAGCGCCAAAAGAAGGTGCCTCATAGGGAAACAATTTTCAGAGCTCCATTACTGATTGCTTTTATAGACTTTTAATAATCTTTTATTGCTTTTGTCAGTTATATTGCATTTCCTCACATAGTGTTATTTTCGTTTATTTCAGCTTCCATGGTAGGGGGTAACTAAACTCTAAAAAGTCTTTATTTTCTTTCCCTGATTACTAATTTCATACTTCCAGAATTTGAACCATATGTTTGTCTGCAGATGACTGAAGCTCAACCAAACTTAGCACCTGAGACAACTCAGCAACATTTAGCTGGACTTGATGACCCGTTTGCTAGTAGTCTGTTGGTTGGTGGTCTAGTTAGTCATGGCCCAAGCTGAGGGTCACTCAACCAGAGGAACCCATTGCTCCAGCTGCTGCAGCAGGTAGCAGCTAATGAGCAAGAGATAGTCTTGGTTAGCAGCCTTCAAGCTGGGCCAAAGGCTGCTGCATCCAGCTGCTTTGTTAAGCTTCACACCCAAACTCATCCAGGCCAACCGAGAACACCTCACAGACATCTTCTTGTACAGTAAACAGCACAACAAGCCATGTTTAAAATAAGAATGTTTTTACTCTGTTAGATCTTTATTCACAGCTCTGAAGTCAAGTTTGTTGAAGGTGCTAAGTGGATAAACTGATAATGAGCTGTTTGATACCATGGGTCGTCTCTCAATATAAATCAATATCCACAATAATGCATACATTTGTGCCGTATATAATTATACCTAATGTGGTAAATTTCACATCTGCATAGTTGTGGAGATTTAAATGAAGCCATGGAAACCAAAACTGTTTTATTTTCCTTTAAAACCAAGCTGTAAATATAACAAATATATTAATTAAAGTCTGACTTTGGGGATCAGTGTTTGACTTGGATTTGGAACCAGCCCCCAGTGGTCATTGAAGGAGTTACACCTCAAAGTTTGCTTCAAAGAGGAAAACAAAAACTAAATGTTTCCCACTGGAAACCTAATTAAGTTAGATGCCTAAAAAGGTAGATATTGTTGTTTTAAAGGCAGACTTTGTTGCTTCAGGTTGATTTATTTTAAGCTCTATGGATGAGGCAAACACAAATACAAAAAAAAAAAAAGAAAAGCATGCCAGCAGAGTACGGTAGCTCATGTGACACATTTTTACAGGAATTTATGGAACCGCAACATGACACCTGGAAATAATTTTATCATCCAGGCTGACAGGCAGCTGGCCTTTCACAGTAAGGTAGCAGTAATGTAGGTTTTAGAAGCATTCCCTCAGCCCAACCAAAGTACTGAAGTGACAATCTCTGCAGAAGAGACAAATGACAGTCGAGATGGTTCTTGTTTTGACAACACTGCAGTATCGACTTTGCGAGTAAATTATAGTGACCTCTGGCGTGGAGAATTTAGCCACACTGGCGCTAAGAGTTAAATCATCCTCACTCGGATCCGCAGAGTTGGAAGAGTCAGGTCAGAGACACAAAAAAATAAATCAAAACATCCACTGAGAGGAGGGAGCAAAGTCACTGGTGATTGTTTTTTCTTTTTTCATTTTTTAAGGCATTAAAAGGTGTTGTTTGTAATGACATTCTAATATGTTAATGACTGTATATTTGTGTCACCTTTCAAAAGCATGTCTTTGACACATTACTTTGAGACTAAGTATTCTTGAAACTGATAAAAATAAATAAATACAAATTGCACTGATGAACGTAACATGAGCTGCGTGAGCCATGTTTATTATTAACCATTGCTAACCCAGAGCCTGGGGTGAAGCAGCGATTTTTGTGATTTTACACTTGACTTACAGCTAACAGGAAGATAAAACAACACATCTATCTGAGGCCTGAGAGTCAATTTCCTACCTATCATTTCTCCCTCACAGGGCAACACGCCCACGAGGGAGGGCCTCCATGATTACAATATAAATCGCAATGGAAAAAAATAAATAAATAAAAACATAAAATTAAAGCATGAGAACTGCAGAGTAATATAAAAGAAAGCCGTGTGAGTTTTTGACCAGACATCCGCAAGTCTTCCGGGAGCAAACAGAAATGAAGATTAATGGATGATTAATGGCTGTCCACAGTGAGCGATGTGAGTGTCGGTGGGGAATGGGAGGTGGGGATTACCGGGAAGGACTCAGGTGGCTCTCAGGACTCTAACAGGCCATTTTCTCTTGTCACACCAGCGGGGCAGATTAAAACCTGCTCTTATTAGGAGTCTCAGAAGGTCAGTCACCCTGTAAATGCTGACTAACCTGTTAATTCCTCTTCAACTGTTTGATCTTATTGTGTTGCTGCTATTTTGAAGTTTCTTCTGGTGGCTCAAAAGTACCATATCTAATTTAAATTTGTACATCTCAGTAACTAAAGATCACACATGAATAACAAATTATATTTGACTAAAAAGATTAAGTCATTTCAAATGTAGTTATTATCAGTTTGCCTCCTAAGTATGTGCCCCCCTGTGGAACAATCCCTGAGCTGTGGGTGAAGAAAAGATCGGATAGTTTTATGTTTTCCGGCTTTTGAATGATTTTTCGGATGCAGAAACAAGAGAACAAAAATGCTTTTGTTGTGACAGAGAAACTTTGCATTACGTGAACAGAGTTCAGAGTGTTACCGGAATTTGGTTTATGAGGATGAAACATTGAAGGTAAGTCCAAATTCAGGGGAATGGTGGAGCTGGAGTGGGGTGTGGAGGTGAACCACTGAGCAAGCAGCCCACTACTCCTTGCGTAATTATTGATGGGTTAAAAGCAGAGGACACATTATGCTGTGTTTTGCTTTGTAGTGAATTTTTGTCTCAGCAGGAACGTCCTTTCCCCCTTTCCACACGGTTGAGAAGAATTTTGTTTGTCACATGTAGAATCTGGTCAATCGTGATTTTTTTTTTTTTTGTGGCATGCTACATTATCAAGTTTTAATTACATTAAATCAAAATTAAATTAACAACATTTAGGTTGGCCCAAAGGAACTTAATGGGTCACCTGGATCAGTCTGAACACGGCATCCGTACTTGGACTGCTCGGAATATTGAACTGAACTGAACAACAATAACTACATTTGTTTGGGTGGAAATTGCCTTTATGTTTTTAAAGCGGAGCTTTTTATTATTCTTTTCATGTCCTACATATGTATATTGCATCACTTCAAAAATGACTTTTTCTTCTTTTTAAGAGAAAACATTGTCCATCAATAACCCTCAACCTTACAAGGACTTGCAGACAAGATGAGGAAAATCTCTTGTCATATTGATTGTTTTCTCCTCGCACTCATCATTTTTCATTTTGCTCCAGAGTTAATATTCCAACAACAGAATGACAAATTGTTCCAGGTCTTGTATATCTCTCACAGGTTGACGTCAAGCAGACCAAGCAGAAGAACAGCAACAATAATAAAAATAAAAAGACAGCTCATAATATCGGTCAGAGTGAATCATACTTTCTGAGCATATACATCGCCTTTTCCACTAAAAAGCAAACGTCTCATCACAGGCAATAAGTGTTTACGTGAAGTTCTTTAGATGCGCCACTGCTTAAATAAATCTGTCTTTCTTCAGCCAAATAAAGCTCTCACACTGTGTAACATTTATGACCATTCCTCTTTCCAGTCAGTATTTTATTCTGAATATGCCAGCGATAAATAAAAGTGCTTTATTGGGCAACGCCAGGCTGGAGTGCAGAACAACTGACGGTAAATAATTTTTCATTGTCTGTTATGCATCGGCCATAATCATGATATAACTGACTGGACTACCAAAACAGGAATTGGTAAACACTGCACATATCCTATATCACATCCGTACCCCAATAAAAACGTTTTTAACCCTTTTAAGTCTTCTGCATTTTTATACCACTGCATAAATATCCAAACCCATTCGTCGTGCAACAAACTGAACCCTATTACAACCTATGTTCTTGAGTTGTCCTTGTGATTCCAACTCAACTAGAGTCCATCTACTTCTGTTTAAAGTAAACAGACATAATAAAACATACATCTGTTGATATAAGATCTCACAGTTGATGGTGTATGTGAGAGAGAAATATATGAAGCTGACTGATGTGTGGGTTACCTGCTGAACAGGATTGTGCCAAGGCACAGACCCGTGGAAGGACACAAAGTTTATTCGGTGGTTCTGTTCTCAAATGGAAGATGTTTGAACTGTCAATGGACTATGTAGGTTATGTATCTATGTGGACAAAGGTCTCAAATGCATTTCCCAAAATATGTTAGAGTCACTCTTCCAGTTTGGGGTCACAATCACAAAGGGTCCAATTAGCACTCCCACCACCTCTTTCAAGCCTTGGTATTCTGACACTTCTTCTGACACCTTGGTATTATGTACTGGATTGCAGAGAAGCAAAGAGTAGCATAAAATGGCAAAAAAAAAAAAAAATGTCTCCAAGGACAAGAAGTCTCAAATTAGTCAACAATGTGAAAGAAAACAGCAAACAACACATAGGTATAGAAAAGGTCTCCTGCTGCTCTTAGAAGTATTTCTACTAGATTTGTAACCTTACTGAAGGGGTTAGCTCTTATTTTCCTGTAAGAGTCTTAATAAAGTCAGGTAATGATACTGGATTGATGTTCTTCAATACCAAACTGAAAAAGCTACAGCATAATATGTATGGAGCTGATTGTATTCATCAGAGCCTAAGTGTTAAAAGCATACATAGCATATAACAGTATATCATCATAAGACTTCCCACATATTGTAATAAAGGGATTTACAGAAGTCTCTATGACTACAGAAACCTACGTGGATAGACATTGTGGATTTATTCTGACTTTAGGGATCATTCTACGGTTATCCACGTCACATACAACAGTCATCTATATTAAAATCGCCCTGCCAATCCTATGCAAGTCCCACTGTGCTGCCATAATAGCTCTGACCAGAGCATCGACAGCAGACCTTTGACTGCCTCATATGATGTCAGGATTGGGATGCTGGACGGATCGAACTTGTTCCAATGAATCCTGGGGGTTGCTCAATTGGATTGGGATCTGGGGAGTTAGAAAACTTAGTGACCTTGAGTTTATCTGCTACATAAAACTAAATGGCCAGTGGCCATCTTTGTCCCTTTTGAAAAAGAAGGTATCAATCAGAAGAGGGTGGTTCCTTGATACCCCTCACACCTGAGGTTAGATATTTACTCGCCTGTGAAAATTATTTCTAATTCCCTTTAGTTTCAGAATTCAAAGACAGCCACAACTTAGCTTTAGTTATAGTACTTCAGAGACTTTAAGTGTAAATTCTTGGCTTAAAAATTCATTTTAATCCAGGTAACATCTCCATATCATGAAAAAAAAATACATTTAAAGCTAGTGAATATTTGAATGTTTCATATTAATCATTATATATTCATTTTATATTTGATCTTAGCATGTCATATTTGTGTGTCCTGCAGTTTTGTAGCCTGATATGTGGATGATAACTAATCTGTCCAGCCATGCTAATTCTTTTGCTCTTCAAAACAAAGAATTCAGTTCGAGTCCCACAGGGCGATGGAACCGCCTTGGTCAGTTTGGCAGCAGCTTTTCTACAACTGTGCTGGTTCTTCAGGTCTCATCTGGAGTGTTTCAAAAGTGCTGAGCTTCCAAGTGCTGCATCCTCAGCTGGATTTGTGAGTTTACCTGAAGCTTTCAAGATCGTATGAGAATCTTGTGTCACTCTGCTCATCTGAAGACATATATCCTGCTGTGTCTTCTTTCTTAAAATATAAATGTAAGGAGGATAAGTGGTCTCAAATAAAATGATGTTTTTAACTTCTAAACATAGCCTCTCCATGTATGTGGTTCTGAATTATTTACCCACAGTTCCCATAGGGTAATGTAATATCCATACATGAGTTTGAAAATTCACACACTTTTTTTTTTTTTTTTTTTACAGTAACAGATAATAAATGTTTTGGCTCTCTTGATTTTCATAAATTACTCTTATTTATTTATTTATTTATTTGTCTACATATATTTTAATGGTTAGTACCATGATCCGGTAAAACCTTTATCCATGGGATATATCTTTTATATATATATATATATATATATATATATATATATATATATATATATATATATATATATATATATATAT
>JAOWBL010000013.1:13786638-13805119 GCA_028564865.1 Zenarchopterus dispar
TTGAAAATGTGCATTTAAATGACACTTAACAACCTAATATATTATATTCCTGAAATCAAAAGTGATACTGCAAAAAACAATTGTTCTGTTGCTGAATTGGATAAAGAACAGGAAAACTAAGGAGAGCAGTTTCAACAAAGCCTCACTAGAAAATGTGTGACATGACAGTAAATGAACTTGTGGATTAAAAAGTAAAAATGAAATTACGAAATGGCTGTTCTTATAATTTGCATAGAGTGGAAGTTAACAATTCAGAGTCTTCAGAACCCCATATCACCCTCAAAAGGTATAGAAAATGGATAGATGGGTGTTTCCTGAAGTCTTTTCTCCATATGTTTTGACAATGCAAGTATTCTTTTGCTGTTGAGTATCTTAGTAGGAAAAAAATAATAATTTAAAAGGATAACCTTATCTTCATTAGTTTGCTTCTCAGTACTCATTTCTCTGGATCAATGGAGTCCCTGTCAACATGAACTTGTCGTGATCCCCAACAGCAGTGAAAAGGCTTTGACAGCACTTGTTTTGTGAACACTATTGGATTTTACTGCTCTTTAAGATAGAAACAGCCATTTAAGTGTTTATTTTGTAATCTTCAGCACAACAGCAGGAACTCATTCACCACTCATTAACAGCAAACCAGTTTGGTGTTGGTATTTCTATTAAAGATGTACAGAATAAATGTTCATTAGTAAAATAAAAGGTTTTACCCGCAACAGTGAACTAGAGCCCAACTTAAAGGGACACCTGATTTTAACTGCTTAAAACATTGTGTTTAAACTAATTATACTTTACAATGACTTTTTCTTTGAACACCAAGAAAACATTAAAAGTGGGAATAATGAAGAAATAAACTTAAAAACAGACTGGGCAGTTCTAATTGTAACAATGATGATCTGGATTATGACCTAAAGGGGACTTATTATAAAATCATAGAGTGTTTTTATTCTTGGAAGCATGTATTTGTGTGTGATGAAACTCCCAAATTAAAATATCCATGTAATATTAGCCTGGTCTCTGTAATATAAAGTTTTAATTCTTCTGAATTCGACCTTGATTTCCAAGAGGTACGAAGAAACATAGAAGAAACCACCTCTGGATTTCATATTATCAGGATACAACCAACCAAAGAAATGACATGTGACGTAAACAGATGAACAAACTGGACTGACATCAACCTCGTAAAAAAAAAAAACCTAGTAACTTAGCTTTGGGTATCCTGAATAACAGACGGTCATTCAATCAGCTGTTCATACTTATGGAGTACTGTGACATCACATATCTTGTTCTAGAGTTACAGACTAGAATTACACAGCTTCCCCTATTTTATCTTTACACCAGGCAACATTTCTTATTCCTCTGAACTAGGTATCCGAATGCTGTAACTCCACTTTCAAAACATGCACATCTCAAAATAAGGACTTTGGAATAACGTTGCATGGTTGACTCCACCCCCCAAAACCAGCTGTAATGAATAAGGTTGTAAAAGGAGCTTTTGTATTGTATGTCCTTTGTATTTTGGGCAAAACATGTCATAGAAAATTTATTTAGACCCCATTTTTTAATCAAAAATGGGCATCATATGTCTAGCATAAATGTTTACATTTTATACTCAGGAGCAAAGGAATGAGGTGAAAACACAGTCTAAGCAAAAATGTATAATGACAGATGCTCCGACAATAATAGATAATGAGTTGTTTAAAGGATGCCAGTTTTGGCTGCAGAAGCTGAGTTAAGTCACCTGCAAGGCCCTCTATAACACTGCTGCAGCTGTGCCTGTCATTCTTTGGATGGATTAATGTCTTGTAATCATACTTAATTATTATCCCCACCTGCTTGTGGATGGCCTGAGACTGGGGGACCTTGTAAAATGAGCAGAGCGCCAAGAAACTCTCTCATGGGACATGGTTGAATGTCACCACACAAGCCTTACCAGCCAAGCAACTTTCTAGGCTGTCAGGTTGGCTCAGTGCTAATGGAAACCATAAAAAAACCTAAAAGGTCACAGGTTCAATAACATGAGCAGGCAACTACTGCTGTGTCTCTGTCTAAGCCTGAAGAAGCAACATGAACAATAACAATGTTCCCATTCATGCTGTTAGCAATCTAACAATGCTATATTACATGATCATGCAATTGCGTTTCATTTGGGTTGCCATGCTACCAAAATGATGGGGACAACAGATGAACCATTATGTCATGTGACCCAATGGTTTCTGAAGAGCAGCACTGAGACTTTTTTTTCTTCATAGTGCCTGCAGCCATCTTGCCCAGGAACCCGATGGGACCTGATGGAACTGCAACAACTCTTAGTTCTACATCTGCCTCAACCCAGGAGTTTGATGGTTGCCGCTCGTTTAGGATTAGTGCTTCCTATGGTGCACATAGATTGTCTGTACCTCACACAGCCCTCTCTACAGGCGCCTCTAGTGATGAGGAGGTCTAAAAAGATTCTTAAAACAGTGGGTGCACAGGTGTAGATATATGTACGCTCTCAACTTAAGCTGTCCATCCATCCATCCATTTTCTTCCACTTATCTGTGGTAGGGTTGCAGGGGTAGTAGCGTAAGCAGGGAGATCTAGACTTCCCTCTCCTTAGCCACTTTGTCCAGCTCATCTGGGGGAATCCTAAGGCGTTCCCAGGCTAGCCGAGACATAGTCCCTCCAATGTGTCCTAGGTCTTCACCGAGGTCTCCTCCCAGTGGGACCTCCCTGGAAAACTTCACCAGGGAGGCGTCCAGGAGGCATCCTTACCAGGTGCCCACCTCAAGTTGTATTTATTGGTAGTTGAAGACAACTGGTTGCTCTTTCACAAGCAGGATTTCCAAATTTGTTTATTTTCTGACTGGGTTTGCAAAGAAAACAGTTCAGTGTCGAGTTCCACTGCGGCCAAATCTGTGGCCACCCATGCTATTTTTTGTCTTCATTTATTTGTGTCAGGTGCAGTTAATGTGCAGGGATAATTAGCTTCGCATTACAGAATATCATCTTAGACTGAGGATTTGCAGAAGCAGGAAAGGTACATCTGCATCCATTTGCAATGATCAAAGGTGTATGAGTTTTTGTCTGCTTTACTGTGAATTTATTTGGTACCTCATTATAAGTTGTTTTGTTTATGTTATATAGTAATGTAATTACTGCCTGTGGAACAGATGTTTCAACACCTTTCATTATGAAAGGGTTGCCTGCAAGATCCAAGAATCCTGCTCCACAGGCGACCAGAGCCGAACATGAATTTCAATGCGCACGAGGCAGAGGAAGCAGTTCCATTAAATTAGAAACAAAACAGTGGAAAATAAAGTAAAGCAAAAATAGCAGCTTCATTTGGTTTACAGCTT
Organism: Zenarchopterus dispar; assembly: GCA_028564865.1. Taxonomy (NCBI): domain Eukaryota; kingdom Metazoa; phylum Chordata; class Actinopteri; order Beloniformes; family Zenarchopteridae; genus Zenarchopterus; species Zenarchopterus dispar. Next base: position 13,789,974 of record JAOWBL010000013.1, read on the forward strand.
GGTCAACAATTGAACATTCATAGAGTGTGGAGCTCAGTAAGAGTTTTCTTTTCCTTAAACTTTTCAAAGTGTGCTGTTTCCCATGTCCACTGTGGGATAAAGGAACTCAGGAGCATAATTATCCCAGCAATACTGGCCTGTTTTCCTCAAAGCGCTTCTAAAAGAGAGCAAAGCTCTTTTCAGTAGCACTCATTTCATATTAATAATATTTTTTCCAAAGAAAAAGAACAATTTGTCTTATAGGCAAGCCTTGATGTTTTCCTAAGGCCAGATGTCCATTGCATGTGACAAATTGCTTGCATCGCACGCATCCCATTCATTTTCTATGGAACGTGAGGAGGCGTGTTTCCCGTCTGTGTAAGGGATGTTGGGAAGGCAGCGTATCCAGGCAGCATCTAAATCTAACCAATGACACCCTGGGTAGCTTTGCTAATTAACTTTTTCTTTGACAGAAATGAGTCTGGTTCCTCTGGATTTGAACCCAACAGACAGAAAAAGCCCCCTCTGGTCATTATTTGATTGACAGACAACCAATCCAAATGGCAACAGTGAATCATTGTTGATCCACAGTGGTATTAATAATTCTGCAGCCATCTTGGTTGTTTTAAACAGTTTTTCATGATGAAGTTCAGTTTCATTTGAACTTGAACTGAGTTTAAATTGATTACTTTTAGGAAGTGTTATCTAGTTCCCATGGCCTCCCATCCCTCTTATTCTTGTTGTCTCATGCCAAAGCTTCATTTTTATGCTGATGGTGTTCAGCTTTACTGTTCTTTTCATGATTTAGAGTTTCAGTTTTATTAATTTTGTTAGAGGGTTTAGAAACCATCAACACCTAACTAAACGATAACTACCTTCCGATAACTCCAAATAAAATGAAAACTATGATCACCACACCAGATAAAAATATTTCTCTAACCAAACAGCACCTTGGTTCTCTGAGCTCTTCTGTCCAGTCAAGCCTCAGAAACCATTTCTATCATTTGTATTTATATTTATGTTAATTATGTTGGGGTTTTTTATTCATATTACTGCTCTTGTAAACCACTCTGTGATTTTCATCTGTGAAAGTCTATATAAAGTTTACTTTCTTCACAAAGCTGCAGAGCATCTTATGGTTGAGGTGATTCTAGAAACCAATGAAAGATGAGAAAGCAAGGGAATGACCCAAAATTTGCAAAGTTTCCTTTGCACCTCTCTAACCTGCTAACTGGGGCCTGTACTTTCTGAGAATTAGCTCCGGGTCTTTTAGGAATATTGCACAGTCTGACCTTTTCTCGGATGATCAGTAGATGCCTTAAATCTTTTCCACTTGTGCATAATCTTTCTCAGTGTGGAATCATGGGCTCCAAATAGTTTCTGGTAATGACCAGTCTGATGGTAAAAAAAATAATAATAATTGCTTCTTTCAGATCAGTTTTGGAGTCTCTCCACCGTGTCTCAACACACAACTGGTGGTGACCAGTAAAATGCAAACGCCTCTGCTCTTACTGAGGTCTGAACACTTACTGAAGATGATTTAATTAACTGAATTTAATCTTCAACACCGGGTCTCTTTGTATCCAAAACAAAACAAAACACACACCCATACCAAAATCAGAGCTAAATGTCCACACAAAATAAGAATCCCAAGCTATATGGATCTATAAGTGCCCAAAAACATTTCCACATTTCCCCACACATGTTCACAATGGCACAGCAGGCCGAGTTACATGGGAAGAGTACCTGAGGTCTAATTTTAGTTTGCTTAACCAAGAAAAAAAAAACATAGTGTGGTGAATGAATGTCAGTCATTCCATAATTGCATGTCAACAGCAACAGTACAACACCACCAGCACTGCAGATCAGATTTGATGAGCAGCTATGTATGACTATTTCCAACCCTCCAGAAATGGAGCACCACATACGGAGTGGGAAATGAGCAGACATTCCTCAGAATCAGAGGGAACAGTGGTGCCAGTCCATGAGGAAGTGCATTATAGAGGTTATTGGTGCTATATTATGGAAGGCGCTTTCAGTTCGGGGCCACTTAAAGATTGTCCTTTGCCTGTTTTATTTCTGAATGCAGTCCATTATGTTAGTTTGACTCTGTAAACGAAATGGTCAATAAAATGGTTATTTTCTATTAACCACGTAATCTTTGAGATAGAATGGCTGATATTATAAACTTCCAACACATTCTCTTTCAATTTATCTTTCAAAAAGGCTGTTTATATAAATGTTTCACAACATGGATCAGATAAAACTTTGGTAAATGATGTAGAGTCCATTACTGAAGCTATTAACTACCATGTATCCACTTTTTATAAGGAAAATGATATCAATCTCTGCTTGCCCTCTGAAGGGTCAACCGATGCAGTGGAAGGAGAAGATTAAATTGTCCTTCATTGAGAAGCTCATAATAACTTATGAGATGCAATGTTTACCCCCAATAAACTGTTTGATCCTTATTAAGGTTGGACTAATTTTGATGCAGGAGGATTTTCTGAATCCATGAAGGTCTTTTACTGTAATGGAAAAGAACACTGAATTATGGCATGGTTATTTCACGTCATGGAGTGCATGAAATACTCCAATACATTTTGGATTTTTGGTAGTTTTCGTAATAAGCTTTGTGCATCATTATTGTCATGATTATCATCATTCCTGATTAAAATGTCTTTTTTTTCTTCTTTTTTTTTCCATAATCCTGGAAATAAATTTCTTCTGCCTTTGCTGGTTTGCTGTCAAAACAAGTCATCTGGGTTTACCCATTTATCAGCAAGCCACTCAGCAGAGGCACAGATAAATCCCCCTCACTCTTTACCATGCTGCTTATCACTCACGGTGTCATGATGTGGTCACAGCAAATGCAGCAAAAAGGAGTCAATTCTGCTTGTCTGCAAAAGTCACAGCAGCAGATATGCCTGAATTTAAGTTCACCTCAGTGGTAAGCTTTTTTTAAGCTATGAAAGTGAAGGCCATCTAAAAAAGTTCCCATATGAATTCAACTTGATTACACAAACGTTTCCAGTAATAGTCTTCAACATTGCATAGGCAGTTAAATAATTTCATATTCAGGATTTATATTGAAATAGAAATTTAAATACGCCACATTATTTGTCTAAATACGTTCTCATGAAGTGGGATAAAGCCAGTGATCACATCCCTCTGCATTTCCCGAAGACAGACAGGTCTGGCAACTGTTAAACAGATTCCAGTTAGGTTTCTCTTTTTGCGCTGGATGTGTTTGTTTTGAATTGAAATTCCATCACTCAGTGGGTTTATAAATTCTCCTTCTATTTCTCCTTCAGTGAATCGACAGCCGTAAACACTGAAAGCCTCAAAAGACCCCAAATTGAAACCATTTCTACCCCTGGGGGCGTCAGTGGATTCAAATAGAGCAAGTCATAAACCATCCAAATATTTTGTAGAGAGCAGGAGCTTGGCTGTTAAATCCCAAGCGCCTCCACTTGTGGTAGTGTCCTTGGGCAAAAGAGTGAATACCCATATTGCCCTCAGTATACACACTGGTGCATTCCTGTTTGAAAAATAAAAGAAAAACGCTTAATGCTTTTATATGGAGTGCTTGTGTATAATAAAAAGTGCCATTTCTGTGAATGAGAGCCAGATTGTAAAGTACTTCGTAGAACCAAAGAAAGGTTGAAAAGATGGGAAGTATTAACTATTTAAATATACTTTTAAATGATTTGACTTAAAAATCAAATTGTATTAGATGAGTAAGTCTTTGATATAATTTGAAGCAGCCCTTTTTAAAACTATTGACTATGAATATATCCAAAACTTTAAACTAGGAATGGCATAACTGGCTAGCTCATTCAGTACGATTGATAATAATCTTTTAAAATTCGAGTTGGAAATACAGCAGGCATGTTTTGTGTGGTCTAATGGCATGGTATGGCAACATAACTGAGTAATTAAAGTCACTGCATGAGGAAGTCTATCCATTATCTATACCCACATTTTCCTGTTTAGGGATCAGCTAGAGCCAATACCAGCTCCCTTTGGTGAAAAGGCAGATATATATATTGGATAGGATGCTTCTCCATCGCAGGGCCACATATCGATAAATAACCACACTCACTCATGTGAGCAGTCTGGAATTACCAATTACCCTGACAGATGTTTTTTGACAGTGGGAGGAAGCTGGAGTAACATGTAAGGGAGAACATACACACAGAAAGGTTCCTGTCAGGATTAGAACCAGCAACTTTCTTGCTGCGAGGCAACAGTGGGCACCTCTAAGCCACCCTGCTGCCCTCTGAAGAAGTCATCCACCATAAAACTGTTAATGAAGCATTCTGTGAAAAAAGGCTGACAGGAAGTTCTGAAGTGGCTGCATTAAGAACTGCTGACCCAAGTGAGGTGCATCATGGGAGTGAGTCAACGCTGTTGACTCTTAAAGGCAAGGGTCTACTGTATATCACCAGAGTAAAGAGGTTCTGTCTTAGCCTCTATGAGAGTGGTCAGGGATCTGGACATATTTCATGTGCAGTTTAATTTCGGTCAGGACTTGTGGTCTTCTGATCCGAACTGCTCACAGGCCTGAGATGTGTCTGGGGAGGCTGGTGACAACCAGTTTCAGAATAAAGAAAAGGCTGCAAGTTCTTAACTATCCCCTGTAACACAAATTAGTCTGAATATTGGCTAAGATATTGGTGTTTGGTCTGTCTGAATGGTCACATTTTCTCCTTCATGTGCATTGCTAAAGTGTTGAACTGATTTTGAGCCTGAAAGCTGGATTAGTCTTTTTTGGTCTCTTGCTAAGTCAATCTCTTGATTTTTTTAAAAAAAAAATGTATCCCCAGCTTTCCAATTTCAACCCTTGGAACATCCATCTAACTATCCATCCATCCATCCATTGATTTTCTTTACCTGCCTAATCCTGTACAGGGTGGAGGGGTTCTGTTTGAGCTTGTCCCAGCTCATTGCAGGCAAAAGGTAGGGGTACACCTGGACAGGTCGCCAGTCCATTGCAGGGCTGCATATATGGAGCTCTTGGAACACCTTTTCACTATTTTACTTGGAACATGACATACTTTTATGTCCAATTTGTTTCATACACTTTTGGAACACTGCGTTTCTCTTGTTTGGTCTACTTCTCTGTCTGTCTCACTTTTTTGAGTTTCTTTTACACTTCTGCGTTAAAACTTCGCCATAGCAACAGTGTAGGTCTGAATCTGATGGTGTAGCTATGGTGTAACCTGATGTACACCTATGCATGTGTCAGGTCAATATGGACCACAACAAACATGACTAGTAGATTAACTAGCTGTTTGTTTTCACATTTGTTGCAGTTATTTCTTCTTCTATTTTTTTAAGTTGGGTAGAATGATAGTTTGCTGCAATTTCTGTAAGAATAACTTATGCCCAACATTTATTAGTTCCAACTTGCATAAACTATACTTTTTTTCCATTGCTGTGTCTGAGCTACATACAGGAAGTAAACAAAAGGAAACTTGACACTACGAGCTACATTAGTGCAGAACCTACACTGCCACCTAGTCGTTGGTGGTGTAATTTTAGCACAATGCAAACAACAATGCAAAAGTATAGATGCCATGCACTGCCTATGTACAAAGCTGCAACGCAGATATGTAAATCAAACTTTAGTTGCTTTTATCCTGATGTCCACTGGAGCTCTGTGAGCCAGTTTCATCGTTGTGACAGTGATACAGAGCTAACACATCCGAAAACAAGCTGATTAGCCAGCTTGCTCCCTCAGTCAAAAACATGCAAGTTAGCTGTGCTGTCGACACTAAATTGTCTGTGGGACTAGTGATTTTTACAGAATGACAGAGTCCAACCTATACACAACCCCAAAGTGGGTCTTAAAAATGGATGGATATTTTCAGACCTCCTCAGAAGTGTGGGACCATAAAATTTTAAAGTTTTTACATCTGATCTACCATCATCTGTTGTACCTTCCCAGCAGAGATTTGAGTTGAAATTGTCTTGTCTGCTCCAGCACTTGGAAAGTGCATCCAGCATGCTTCAGAGACTTTATTTTTCATTTGTATGAGCTATCTAACCTTGTGACAGTCACACTGCCACTCATGTGTAAAATAGTTGTTTTGACATCATTTCACAAAGTGGAAGTTAATACACCCAAACGTGTTGCTCTGCTGCTGATACAAGGTCACTCTTGTCAAAAAAATGTACAGTGCTGTAGTATATTAGAAAAAAAAGGACTACTATTTTAACCTAAATTCATGTTTTAATAACCTTGACACTGTGTATATCTGTTTTATTTAACCTACATGACGGCTAAAAGCTCCTTCCAAATTTCGATGGTGTTGTGGATGGACTGAGTGAAAATTGTGCATAGGGGGTATGTCCCTGTGTGTCCTTAACAGAGCAGCACAATATGTTTGGATGGTTTAAGGACACGAAGCATAAATGCAAGTTATAAATTTAGCCCGTGTCTTGGCCTTCCTTCTTCCCCATTCCCCTGACGACCAAGGCCAGGTCCTGGCTGATGGAGAGAGAGGGGTCAACTCTGGCAGCAGGAACAAAGTGGACTTGACAAGTGTGAAAGATTTAGTGCTGGGCATTTAGAGTGATCATCTTTTCCCCTTTGTCAGCAGGTAGAGAAATTCCTCCGCCCTTACTTTGTCCTTGAGTCGAGTTTGACGGCACAGGGGGGGAAATCCTGTCTTTGTGCATGTCTCCTCTCTGCTGGATGAGCACTTTGTCCCTGTAATGAATATCATTGCTAAGAGTGTGGTGATTATTATTTCCTCAAAGCCTCAGTTCTTATTTCATATGGACACAATCTGTATTTCAGAGCTTTTTTTTTTTTTTGTATTAGAGTAACAGGAAGTACTTGGGCTCGATGGGGGCGGCAAGACTTTAATCTCCAGATGGTTATCAATCTAAAACTATCAATGGCCCCCTGGAACAAATTATCATTCCTTTGTCAGGTTTCATTTGAAGCTTCTTTTTTTTCTTATTTCCTTTACTCTTGCTCGTCGCAACTCCCTGCCGTATTACATGAGTTAATTTTCCTGAATGTAACAGTTCAGTGAAATTTTGACGTTTCTTAAATCCCAGGCACCGAGTCTCATAGGTTTCAGTAAACTATGAAATTAAATATGGAACATCCTGTGCGAAATGGATTTAAATATCCCCGTTTCTGCTGAAAATGAAAAGAAAAGTGAGATTAACTTTTAAATGATGGTGGAATCCTCCTGTGCTACTGCCTCTTAATTAGGTCATTAGTGCAAGCATGATGCTTCATAATCCCTCCCAGCTGCCGTCATGATACTGCAGATCTGTATCACCCTGTTATCAGTACCGCAGAGGTGCAACTATTGGATCTCTTTGCAAAATTTTCCCTGGATTGTGGGCAGTAAGTATAATAAACCATGAATCTGCTTCAATTACATGACAGCTATCTCGATGAGATGGATTTAGACGAAGCAAGTTCAGGTAAAAGACTGGCTTAATGTCTTAATTGCTGGTATTACTCATAAGATCAGCGAAAGGCTTTAAGGCTCTTCATCTTTACATTTTGATTACATTTTAATTTTACTTTGTCACCCAAGTTGGTTTTATTAACTTTTTGGGATTGTCACCATTTTTTTTTTTTTTTTAATACATGAGGAAGACTACTAAAGCTTGATCCAGAGCTCTGGCCTTGTTTGTTTGGAATTATAGTAGCACAAAATATTTTTTATGCTAAAATATTAGTTTCAGTTTAATTTTAAGGAATATTTGATCACTTTTAGGTGGCATCATCTTTCTTTTGCAATCTGCTGAATCCACAATCAGTAAAAACCACCATGAGCAAACTTGGGACCCCTCTCCGAGTCCTCTCTTGCAGCAACTGTGTATCGCTTGTAAAACTTTCTTTGTGCTGCTTTAAATTCAGCGTATTTGGGAGAAGAATCTCACTTTATGATCATTTTTGCAGCTCTAAATTAAACTCAACCAAACAAAAATAGAGCAAACACAACTAACAATAGATTGTTGAATTAATTTGATGAACTCTCATCACCGTGCATTAGAAGTACTTGCTGCAGATGTTCCTACAGTTGCAGTTATTGATTAATGTTTGCTTTTGATGTAGCGTTAAATCAGACCGGTAGGGTAGCTTAAACAACAGCAAACTCTCGCGTGATTCACACAAAGTTTTAAGACCAAAGAAAAAGAGACATTATTTTACCTTTTTAGATGCTGACAAGATGTTTTGCCAGGAAACTTTACATTCTAGGGCTGTAACAATTCTCAAACTGCAGAAAACACGATGTTAGTACACGAGTTATCCTTTTTTTAAAAAAATTGGACTAGCTATTCTATCTAAATTTGAGTTGTGAATATGTTCATTTAATGAGATCCTTCTCTGAATTACAGTGTATTTAAAGCAACAGAAAGTGCAAATTTCTGCTCCCATTAGATGTGGAGAGAGATGTTTTTTTGTTTTCTTTTTTGGTCTCGCTTGGTCGCTCTCATTTTCTCTGTCATCATTACTTTTGGGAGTTTTCTATGTCATGATGTCCACTGAGCCTCACAGTTGTGGCTCTACGATCTGAAAACTTCACCTCCCCTGATGTTCTTAAATGTGGTTAAGTGCCAGCACACCTGGACATTTTTTCAGTTAAGTATTTAGAAACTCGAGTCCTCAAGGGCCGCAGTCCTGCATGTTTTAGATGTTTCCCTCCTTCAACACCCTGTGATACAAATGACTCTGTCATAAACAGAGTTGCACAGACCTTGATGTCAAGCTGATGACAACCATTAATTTGAATCAGGTGTGTTGTTGCAAGGATACATGTGAAATGTGGAGGACAGCAGCCCTGGATGACTGGAGTTCAAGACCCCTGCTTGAGAATGTGATGCTCACTTTCCAAATGTTTGTGAACGGGATCTAGAAATTCATAAAATCATGAGAACATACAAAAACCAGGGTGATTATTTTCTTTTTTTTCAAGCTGCTCTGGTGTTTTAACATATTTAGAATTTTCACCATTGTTCAGCCTATCCATCTATCCATCCATCCATCAATCATTATATCTACTAATTCCCATAAAGGTCTGAAGGTGTGCTGGGGCCTATTTCAGCTGCCGTCGGGTGAAAGGCAGGGATACAGCTCACCAGAACATTGCAGGACCCAAATATAGTTAAACAACCCCATTTTGTATGAATTATTTTGCATTATATTCATGAAAAATTCAACGTCTGACAAAGTACACTGCAGGCTTGTGAAACAAGCATCCTGTGTTGAATATAAATTAAAAGCGAATAACCACTTGATCCTCTCTTTCAGACATCGTTTACAGTTAAATATTCCAAGACCAAATAATTTGTATGAGTGCTGTACCACAAAAACAGCTCACATGCTCAAGTGCTCTTACCCCCCTAAGAGCAAACATCTACCAGCATCTCTTTTCTCCTCGTGGGGATGTGAAAATGCATCTTCTGACATTCAAGACAGCAGTGAACATGTTTCAGAAAGATAGTACAGATCCTCTAATGCCAGTTATTCTCAGAGAATAAGACAAGTAGTCTCTTGGCTGTAGTAGATTTAAGTATGATATTCATATTTCTTGAAATCGAGATTTGAATTTGCTTCAATGTGTTTTGCTCATCCCAACCCCTTGGAAGATAGTGTAAGAGGAGATTGCAATCTTTTTCTGTGTTTTTGGACCTATCTAAAGTGTTGTATGAATAAATTCTTACCTTAGATGTCATTGTAAGCTCAAAAAAAGATTCACAAGGTGTTATAATTATATACAAAATATTTACTATGTATTCAAACTTCAACCAGCTGTAGTGCCAATCTTAATTTCAGAACCTCAGATATGCCGCACTTAAATATTTCTCAAGGTTGGGGGTAGCCTTGCTTGGTCAGATACAGCTTCCAGCTTCGCATCATGCACTCTGGATCTGATTCTGGCTTGAAGATGTACACCTGGATTTCTGGACTTATAGTTGAAGACATGAGTGAGCTCTCAAAATTTACTCGATAAGAAAACACTTAAGAACCTGCAGACATTCGACATGCAAGATGGCTCCTTTTTATCATAGATGCCACGTGCAATAGTGCACAGAGCGTGAACAGTAAAGAAGGCTTTTTCAACAAAGTACATGTTCATTCATGCTATTTTTATGTATTGTTCTGAAGTAAATATAAACTATTTGCAGTTATAAGTACAAAACTGATGTAGAAGAACCCCAGATAAGACAGCATGGCTGAAAATGGCCATCTGATGTCCACTTTAAGTTTAAGTTAGACTTTAAAGAAGAAGGAATTGGCCTCCAAACATCTACTAAAAACATTACCAATCCATGTCAGTGAATTTCTCAAATACTAGTAAGATCATGATAACATTTAACCATTTTAACCAATGTCTCTTTTAAACACCACTTCCTTCACATCTTCAGGCGTGGGTTAGGAGATGAGGCCAAGGGCCTTCTCCACCTTGAGAAGCTGTCTTGGAAGGCTTTGACATGTGTTCCTGTCCACCTCAGTTATCCCAGTGAAATGGCTTGGTCGAAGGCTTTACTGATAGTTTTCAAATAACAGTTTCCACGATCAGTAGAAATGAATATGTTCTCATTTGTTTTTACTTGAGTCAGTGAATCATTGAATTACTTTTGAAAGTGCCTCTGTTTTTTTAAAGATCCAGAATTGTCTTGACAGCATCAGCTTTTTTTTCTTTTAACTGTATAATTTCAAATCACTGGAGTGAATAATACCCTATCAAGACAGAAGACACAAGAAGAGACTACAATATATTTCCATATATCCACAAATTGAATTCCCCTCAGGGATCAATATAGAGCTACAGTTAAACGGCAACAAAAGCAACATTTCATTTATTATTTGCACTTGATGAGCCATATCACAGAGAGAAAAAGGAAGGAAATGCAAGCTTTGTTTGCAAACATTTCATATATTCCCAACAAACAATATAAATTGTTTGGTTTTTGATTTTATAGCAGTGCCAAGGTTGGATAATGAAGTTCATTGAGCTTGAAGTAAGTACAAATTAATATCCTGCACCAATTTCCCTCACCGTTTGTTGTCTTTTCTCCATCACTCAATGCTTTAAAATGAAATGCTCTGTAGAAACTAAAACAGCCTGCTGGTAGAGAAATTATGGTGCTGGCAGACGTCACAGAACATCGTCAAACAATGCAACTTCTCCAGGGAGGCTGCCTCGTGGCCGTCTGGTCCCACCATAGGAGTCTGGTTGTGACAATATAGGTAACTGCAACAAGGAGATAACAGAATTCAATATTATCTGACAATACAACAGTGAGTGGGAAGGGTAAAGGTTATGATTTACAATATCGGTGCGCTGTAGTCAGAAGAATAAAGGCCTCTTTCCTCAAGAGCTTTTTTTTCAATTATGTGCATGGCTTCAGACGGAAATATTGATATCTTTACAGCAACATTTTTTTAATGCCTGGTGGAAAATCATATTTGCAGAGGAAGATGAAGATGAGAGACGTCCTGTAATGACCCCTGTGTAGCTCTTGGGATGAAAGCAACAGATTATTAGGCTCAAGTTTCTGCTCTTCAAATAAACTTCTTCAAGTAAATGAGTGTGAAGTGTCGGGAAAGAAAATTGGCTCCTTCAAATATGAGACCGTGGTGCTCAGTTGGAAAAGGGTGGGATGCCTATTCTGGGCAGGGAATGAGGTGATAGCACCAAGTTGAAGAGTTTAAGTATCTTGGGCTCTTGTTCACAAGTGAAGGGAGAATGGGGGAGGAAATCAGCAACCAGATTGGGGTCGTGGTTGCAGTAATGCAAACTCTGCAGCAATCCCTTGTGGTGAAGAGAGAGTTGAGCCAAGAGGCAAAACTCTGTTTAGTGGCTGACTTAGATTTCGACTCACTTTTGGTCACGAACTGTGGGTAGTGACTGAAATAAGGAGATTGTGAATACAAGTGACTGAAACAGTGCTGCTGGATTGTTCCTTTAGAGATGAGGTGAGAAGTTTAGAGGGACTTTAGAGGCGCTGCTCCTCCATGCTTAGAGGAACCAATGAGATGGTTCAAACATCTGGATAAGGTGCCTTCCCAGGGGAAGTGTTTCAGGTAAGTCCAGTTGGAAAGAGGCTCCAGGGCCAACCTTAGACAAGATGGAGAGATTATATATCTCATCTGGCCTTCCAGAGGAGTTGAAGGAGGAGGCTGGGGAGAAGTCTGGACCTCCCAAACCTGGATAAGCAGAAGTTAATGGATAGATGGATTGAAATAAATGAAATAAGTGAACCACTCTTAAACTAAATATGGTATTATGTGTCTATGTGTCTTGTACATGCTCGGAAAGCATTAGCTGAAATATTTTCTTTCTAGATTTGATTTGACAGGGTTAAGTTTAAGATGCCAGCGTGGTGTGAATACAACCATGAAATACTGTATCTCCACTGAAAGTCACAACTTCAAACTGCATTTGAAATATGGGTATAAAACATGGAGGGAAAAATACTCATTATAAATAAGGGGAAACACTATAAACCGTCCTCAAAAGAAATTTTTATGACTCTGGGATTTCTAATAAAAACTGGTTCAAGATCCAAAATAAAAGGGCGCTCTTTGTGAGCCGGTGGGAGCTACTCAGTAGCTCACTTAGAATTCCTATAGTGGAGCACTGTCTTTGAAAAAGTGCTTCATGTTTCAAAGAGACGACCCATGAAATGAAAGCGTAAGCACGGGATAAAAGTCTCACTGTTGATGGTGGTTAGAAAGCCACAACGGCGGGAAGCAGTCAGCTATGTCTCATTTGGGCCTCGTTCGAAGCGGGCAGACAATGGCCCATTAAATTCTGACATGTTTACAGCTTCATGTCATGTATGAATGATGTACAATATGTGGTGTAACACTTCAAGGGGAAATGACAGGTTACAACTGCAGAAATGTAGTATAGCAAAAATACGCAGATTCAGCAAAAAAGAGAAAACAGTGACAAGTGGATAAAGGCTTTGGCAAATGGCTCCATAAGTCTTTTTTTTGTCACTTACATATATGCTCTGTTATGTGATCCATCACAGAAATGATCGGGACTGGAATGAAGCTCGGGTCAAACCAGCTGCTGGTCCCTTTAAGGGAGTGCAGACAGGAGACTTGGCACGGTTGGCCTGTTTAAAGGTGATGTAAACAGGCCCTGATGGATGAAGGACTCCCATCCATCCATCATCCGTCCATCCTGAAGGGCCTTAATCTTCCACAAACACAATCCTGCCACTGTGCCCCTCATCTCGTCGGCCTTGTCTCTCAAGTCCTTAATAATATCCCTTTTGTTTGGGGACATTGTTCCTGCTGTATGCAGCAAACATTGTCCAGTCAGAAAGAAATGATGCTGTCGAGAGGTTTAACACCCACAAGCAGCACAGGAGAAGGTGATCTTAAGAATTTTCTCGATTTCCCCGGATCATTATTTACTACTGCTCTGACATGAATTATGCAGGAGCAAACAATTGTTGACATCTTGTTAATTGACAGAGCCCCCACTGCTAGAGCCTGCTGTGGGCAGTTGTCAGAATTAGCCTCCACCGGCTTTTCTTGGTTCAAAATATTGACAGTCTGACTGAAGATTCAATGCACTAAAGACAGCAAAAGAGAAATTTAACAAGTCAGGTGTTCAGATTTAATCCTGAGTCATTTTGGGTTTGTAAAATAGTTCATACTTGTATTTTATACTAATATCTGCTGTCAACAAAGCCAGAATGACACATGAGATTGAGTGATAATACTGTATAATCATCTTTTTTCTCACATAGTTCTGTTTTGATGCTGCATCTCCCTTTGACTTTCATCTGATTTGAGGAACTGCTGTAGTTTGAGTTTTTGGCACTTTGTCAGTTGTTTTTTCATTGCCCTTCCTGTAAACGCTGGGGCTGCCAAGCATCTGTCTCAGCCAAATAATGTTTAGACTTCAGGACTTGATGGGAAATGTTATAAATGCTTGCCACACTGGCCACCAGGAACCATTAGTTTTGGGTTGCCAAAATTAATAAAACAGCTGACTTATGGTGATGAGTTTTAACATAAGTTATAATGGTCTATTTATATATACCCTATATTTCAGAACTAGAAAAGTGAATGAGAATGGTAAGGACATTTGCCTTTTATGTTATTCTTAATCATGATTCATGGTTCTATGCAGCTTACATACTACACATACATCATTGCTGAAGTTTATATCTGTCTATTGTTGTTTGTGTCACTCTATAATTAAACCACCAAATGCTAGGTGGAGGTGTAGTTTCTTTTCTGCAACACACTAGAAGTTTCCTTCCTCTATGTTGCTCAGATATGGCCGTGGAGAAAAATAAAGGATATCCAATGTGAGCTGGAGCTGATAAATGCTGAGTGTCTGAAACTTTTACCGAGATTGGAGCAATCTGTCTTTGTCCCTTGCTTAAACACGATGAAGTACTTGGAAATGCGAAGAACGAAATGCAATACCATCAAGTGGACCAATCACATTTGTTCCAATTCATGTCAACACGTAGTTCCATTTCTAAGGAGGTTCACATCAAGCTATGATGGAGGTTACAACTAAGGGTTGGCAGCTATGGCAGACAAGTGTTGTTGGTTTAATGGACACACATGAACCACACTATTATTAAACAAAAAGATAAATGCACAAATTTATCACAGTTAAAACTAAGGGGTCCAGTTAAGGGAGTTCTGCACCAGCCAGGGTGAATCATAGCCAATCTAGTCAAACAGAACATCCAGTGGAGCATGTTGGGTCTATTTTGGTGCTGGATGACAAGAAAGTTCAATCAATTTACACGTAACAGATTGAGCCGACAGGAAGTAAGACATGGGAATGAAAAAGAGAAGCCTGTGGCCTGGTCTCCCTGCCAGGATGAGGGGCCAGCCGGGAGTCATATGCTCATGGGGGATCTGGGGCCGCCTGGGAGGGGGGTTGAGTTGTTTGCAGGTGAGGATGACAATAACTACCCTTATTATTGTTGGTGGTACTTTTACTAATTATAATAATAATTATATAATCAATAATGATAATTATTATATATTATCAATATATTATCAATAATTATAATATCAATAATGATGTAAGGATTAATATTATTATTGGCCTAGGGTTATTGTTGTTGTTCTGTCACTTTATATATATATATATATATATATATATATATATATATATATATATATATATATA
>JAOWBL010000013.1:13805219-13820458 GCA_028564865.1 Zenarchopterus dispar
ATAACAAGAGGGAAAAAGAAGGAATTAGTTAGTTAGAAGGAATTACTTAAATTAGTGTGTTCGTGTGTGTGTGTGTGTCCATGTGTGGGTGTTAATGAATCAACATTGTTGAACAAAATGAACAAAAATATTACAAAATATACAAATAGTGATACCTATGGGCATGCATGTGGAAATGGAGATACATATACTTGAAGAGTACTCATATCTTAACCCACTAACGTATACTATACCTGCAGGTCAGGGCCACGCCACACCCCCAGCAACTGGATACTCAGGGCAGAATCAAGGTGCTCAGGGTCATGAGGAACCACCCCACCTCCCTTGAGCTTGCAGGTTGACCTGTATTGGTGTTGGGTTGAAATTTGGTGGACGAGAACATGCAGAGGATAAGGAGGTGAGCTCAGCCTCCAGCAGAGCGCTGGTTCAGCTGCTAGCTCAGTACCTGGCTGCCATCTTTGTGTTGGCGGCTTTCTGTCACTGAAGCCGTCAAAGCCAACACCAACTGGAGGGCAGATGTCACAAAATACATTATACATATAAATAAATATGCACAAATTTTTGGCTTTCTATAATTTTACCTGAAGTACATTTAAAAAACAAAAAACAAAAATAAACAGATAACCTGGATGAGACTTTGCAGCATTCTTTGTGTCAAATTGTCATTTGTACAGGGTTGCAGTTCTCATTCATTTATGATTTCCTGTGGAGAGTAACAGTAGAATAATAAATAATGAATGACAAATCATATTCACTGCATCAGGTGCAGAAATTGAGCATCAGCACGTGCACTTACAGAGGTAAGTGTACTCTTGCCTTATCCAATAATAAATTGACTGCCACTCTAATCAAAAGAACAACGTAGTGCACAATCCTTAGGATGCCCCACTGCATTAGGATATTCCATTTAATTAGGCCAGATCCCTTTCAACTGTGCTGTAAAGTCAATGTGCTGAAATGTCTCTGGGACCAGCATGGACTCGAGGTTTTAGTCATTAGGAAAAATCAGGTCAGCCTTTGCATGTGGAGGAAATCCAAGGCGAAATATGTAATTACGCACATGCACACAAGCGTTGTTTTTAATGAGCTATTTCAAAACAACAAAACCACGAACAAGATTCTCACCCCGAGCACATACAGACTTCCACAATTAAAATGGCTATGCAAATGGGGAAAGAATAGCCGGGCGTCACTGGATTCATTCATTAAAGCAAGAAATGAAAAAGTAAACACATTTTTTTGGGCATGTACTAGCTACATATCTGAGAATAAATAGATGAATGATCTGGAAGAGTAAATTAGCCGAGTGTTGGACAGATCTTGACGAGGTGTGGTGTACCTTAACTTCATGCAAGAATAAACTTCACAATCGGCAAGTAGTCCAACTTAGAAGTCCTGATTAGTAGGGACTGTTGGAAGATTAAAGCTCTAGTCTACAGGATCGTTTCCATCGCTTGCAGGAGGTGTTAAATGACCCCTGTTCTGAACTCTGAGTGCTCTTGAGAAATGTGCAAAATGCAAAAATGTTGAGAAATCATAGCACAAAGTCAGTTTCACTCTCTCTGCAGTGATGGCGTGCTGACACAGTGTTAACACATCTGTTCGTAGTCGATGGCGCAGTCACAACAGGATTTACTTTCTTTTTCTCGAGACTGAAAACACCCACTTTGTTGCATTTCTGTTTTTGGTTGATTTAAGTTTAACATTATCCAATTAGTAGCAGCTGTGTGAGCGAACAAAAGGCTCACGGAGTCACAGAGGTATCACTTATTGAACTCAGTGTTGGCAACTTGCCATTACATGAAGTCAGGAAATTAGGCAGCAGGGGAGAACAAGAGGAAACAATCTATTCCTGAAACTTCAGCTTAACACAACAGTCACGTCTGCTCTGTTCAATGAAATTTGATGTGTCATTATTATACATGAACACTAAAAATGAGAATCTGTTCTAAGGCTTGTTTCATTAGTGCAAATAGAGAGGCAAATAATTACAAAAACAAAGCACATTAGCAGTAAATCTAAACATGTTCACATAAGACAGTTGCAGAGCTATTGAAGGGGTATTTGCTTTTAACACCAAGGAGTGGATTAAAAAAAAAACCCTCATGGCATCACCTACTGATTTTCTGAGGAGTACATTTGACCCTTTTTTTCATCTTTCTGCACAATGCTATATTGATAAGAACTGACAGTGCCCAACCCTGGTTAATCCAAAATTTCCCAAACAGGCAGGACAAACAAACC
Source organism: Zenarchopterus dispar (assembly GCA_028564865.1). Taxonomy (NCBI): domain Eukaryota; kingdom Metazoa; phylum Chordata; class Actinopteri; order Beloniformes; family Zenarchopteridae; genus Zenarchopterus; species Zenarchopterus dispar. The sequence goes on from JAOWBL010000013.1 coordinate 13,807,464, forward strand.
TGGATGCTAGCAGGAACCTGCCCACCTTAGTTCGGTTAGCCATTTTAGTTTGGCTGACTTAGCTTATGAGAACTCATGGGTCTAACTAATGTTACATTACATTTATTGTGATGAGAGCTGTCCATACATCCTCATTTCAGATGTTGCTGAAGATATCTGAAGTGAGTTTATTTCAGCTCTGTCTAGTGGTCCAGTTTGTTAACTTGGAAGGATCTTGAAATGATTTAAGGTGAAAGTAGCTTGACCAGAGGACCCAGCTGCTGTAAGAGGTAAAAACCGATGATCCAACATTACTCCAGCTGGCATCCACCAGTTAACCCTGGCGAGCATCAGTCAAACAGGGGCGTACGTTATCTCGGCACAGCTGACACCACAACAAGCCATATCATCTTTAATATCTCATATAATGGATGTTAAATCTACCTGTGATGAACAAATTTGTTTTTTGAACCAGGCTGTAAATATGTTGACAAAATAAACTTCCTAATCACTCCACAATGTTACTATTTGCATGTTTTGACTTTTACATTTCATGGGCTAGTTTAGCAATCTACTTCCTGTGATTATGATAAGGACTGGCTTCAAATGCACAACAAAGAAAATAGCATTTATTATCGTACAAGGCTCGAGGACTAATAGCAAAAAAGAAAAGCTAATTCCCCAAATATTTGTGTATGCCTCTTAATCTAATCTAATGTCAGTGTTTATTGACAATATTTTAAACAATATTTTAAACAGTTTAGAGGAACATGATGCATTGTTTGCACGTCTGTAAATCTGAGTACCACTGAGATGTAAAATGCGAAATGCTCAACTGCGGCTATTTACACCAACCAAAGGCCAAAAGATGAGATTCTCCAGTTTATACATATTTAAACACATTTCAAATAAAAATGCCCACATTCATGAATTATTGCTCATGTCAATAGATCTTTCCTGAGGTCATGAGTTATTTCAGATGTCAAATCTTGCTAGAAAACAGGCCTCAGTTTAAAAAAAAAAAAAACCTTGAAAGTTTGACTTGTGACTAAGAATTGCTGTGGCCAACAACATAAAAGTGTTTCCTGTTTTAGTCATTCACAAAAAAACTTTACTTAGGAGACTTATGATATATAAACATTTTCCAAAGCTGATAAATTTCCTGAGGCATCAACCTCTAGTCATCTAACTGCGGTTCTGTTCATAGCAGCATCTGCTAACCACTTGTGAATAATTTTTCTCAATATAAATCAACTCAAAGTTATTTAAAGATGTTGTTATAAACTCGTCAGGTTCAAATTACTCAGCAACTGCTATTCTAAGATCACTACTTATGTCTTTCCCTCATGACATTATGTTTTCACACACATGAAGGCTCCAGACTAGCAAAACTGCTTTCAAAGAGGTCTAAAAACCAGCTGATGATCAGTTCATTAAGTGCTGGTGATTAGAAGCACCTACCTGCAATTTACCCTCTTAAATCCTGTAGAAGTAGTATAGGGGTACTTAGTATTGCCCCTATGTTTCTTCTTTTTAATTCTTAAACAATGGTGTAATTCGTTTGAGGGTGTATTTACCTCATCCACAATGATCAGAGTTTTTCTTAAAATTTTTTTTTGCAAAAATCAACATAAAAACAACATAAAGGCAGTACTATAAATAAATAAATAAAAATAAAAAAAACCAACAAAAAAAGTAAATTTTCTGCTAAACCATTTTAAAGAGTCCTCCTCAGAAGGTCAGCCTTGGTAGGTATTAACAATAGCAAAAATTGAAAGAAACATTTTTTAACCATTACAGTCTATTTAGAATATCTTTTAAGAGCATATGCCCTACGTACGTGTTGGACACCATATTATATACACGTGTTTCTGCCAGATGGGGTTAAAAAAAATGTTTGTGTTCTGCAATTGAAAACTTAGACTCATTATCTTAATTGTAATCTCAAACTTTAATTAGCAGCAGACACACTGAGTCATTCAGGTGTGATCGATGCCCCCTTAATCTCCAACCATAAAATGAAAAGAAAATGAAATCAGTGTTTTCCTATCTTTAATTATAGCGTAATGTCAAAATTAATAACAATCAAGTCAATTAGTAATTCATAGCTGCCTGATGTGCACTGATTCCACTCCTTAATATTAGTCTGATTTCAGGTTAATTGTCACCGTTACAGAAGGAATTTAGTGCAGCAGAGTGTAAGAGGAATTAGCAAAGTGAGCTAAGAAAACAGTATGAAGACAAAAAGATATAGCAGAAGAAAAGTCATCTCACCTCAGCGGGATCTCTGATTTGACTCTGTCTAAATTAGATCTCTTCCCCAGAAACACCAAAAGTACAGCTTTTTTTGGAGAACCCATCCTGTCAAGGAAATTACACTCCTATTGGGAGGCAGGAGTATTTTTTGCAGAGACTTTCAGACCCCCTACTCGACTGACTATAAACAGTTCATGACAGCCTAATCCCCATGCCCTCTGTTAAACCCCGTGAGACAAAAGCTCGTATTAAACACCGATCTGCCCGTCTTTGGATACACATTCTGACTTTCAGATTTCACATCAAAATAAATATGCTCAGCTTTAGGGAGGGGTGCACTGCGACAAGGTCATATGAAAATCCTCGGAGAAGAAACGCTGCACCTCTCCACCACTTATGAGGAAAAAGATCTTAGGGCGTTGGAGGATGTTTCAGGCAGAAACATGCAAGCTTGTTACTGTGAGTCTGCTCTTTTACACCTCTGAGAAATAATTCAGCGGGATTGGAATTGCAGGATCATCAATTAATGATTTAGCGGGCGGTGCTTTTCCACCCCAGAGCCTGGTTTTGTAATCTGCAGTGAATAAATTTGTGTAGGACGGCTGCTAATGAGGCCTAATAAAGACGTTAGCCATGGGCTGCAAAGGATGGACTGGCGTCCTATTTAAAAGTCACAGGAGATGCCCTTTGAGAAAAGATGACCCATCCAAGACTGCAGGGCAGCCACGGTGTTTACCTTGAGATCCCTTTCTAAATATTAGGTCTTAATTATCAATGCGGCCATTAGGGATGTTCATTTTTCTAGCAGCAAGTTTCCTGTTTTATGATTAAAGGTAAAGATGAGACATGCAGCCCATCATGGCGAAATGTTTTTTGCCAAGACTCATCAAAAGCTAACTAAAAATGGCCAAAGGTATCACATTCGAGAGCACACCTATATCGTTAAACCACATTATACCTGACCCGAGGAGAGAAGGTGGGATTATCTCGGTGCTATAGTCTTACATTTGGAGTACAGCCGAGAGTTTAATCAAATCTTCAAGCAATCAATGCAGCAGCTCCGATAGACACTTCCCTTGCCCTTGGAATCCAAGGAGCATTTGGAAATGATACCACTGGTTAAAAAAAAAAAAAAAAGTCACTTTGAATACATCATCACAGAGAATAAGATTAACCTCCCATCCTCCACCCACTGGGAGATCTAATGTCACCAGGCTTATCTTCTAAGCGTTCAATCAACGTCCAAGAAGCCAGCCTGAAAACACCTTGCAGCCCTTTGTTTCCCTTTCAGCCCCCTCAAAATGACGATTTCTCACAACAAACATTCATTTCTACACGTTGAAACTTTTCATTATTTCATGCCAACATTTGCACTTTCGTTTCCCCAGAAATGATTAAGTTCACCTGCTGTGCCGGTGGGAGTGTTTCTGTTCCTATGTGTGAGAGAAGAACCAAGTGGTGAATCAGAGTCGGCGAGGGTCTGGCAGTATGACCATTCGCTGCGCTCTCATGCTGAAATATTAGCACACAAACCCCTGTGGCTGGACTGGACACTGTCCCAAATAGGCTCATCTATTATTGAGTGGGTTTCCCATTTTCTGGCTTCCTGCATTTGTTTTGCTCAACAACACTTAAAGGGATAAAGACGTCACAGTGTACAACACCAGATCTATTTTAGGATGAACTGATACCATCTACTCTAGGAATAAAAGTTGTAAAAATAGCCCATATATCAAGTCTTTTTCAGGTATATATAGGTAAACATAAATATTAATACGCAGTTGTACTGTTACCTCATGAAACAAGGGGAGAAGTTGAAAATTAAAGATACATTTAAAGACAGATAGACTTTACAAGAATATGAGAATATAAAATGGTAGTTATGAATGTGCTCCCCGTCCTTGATCCAACAGCTGAACCCAAAACAGTTTTACATTGTCTTACTGAGGTATATACAGCCACAAGCATTTTTACATGGGAACTCTGTCCTTGATAAATGTTTACCTGGCTTTAAATCTCATGAAATAACTAAGTCAGCACTGCTAAAACTCCACAATGATATAGCCTTATCTGTAGATGTCAGAAAACTTGTGTTTTTATGCTTTTTGATCTTGGGCTTTCACTGCAGTGGGACATGTAGTCTTCCTGCCTCATGTAGAACAGGGTGTAGGTCTTCTTTTTAGCCAACAACAGTTTCTCTACCACGATTGGTGGCTTCTCATCACACGCCCCTCTCTTTGTGGGGTACTGCAGGGTTCCGCTCTTGGCCCTTTTCACTTCTCCTCTCTGGGAAACAAGAAGACGAGTTGATGGAATTTTTAGGGAAATATTTAGTCTTATTATTGTCTGATTCAGGATTGGATCTGGAATTGCTGTTTTCTTCATTTCATCATGTGGTAGATTTTTTTTTTTTTAAATGAGCGAAAGGTCTGGACTGCAAGAAAGCCACTTCAACCCACACTCTTCTTATATGAAGCCATACTTTTGTGATGGATGTTGTTTTGCTGAAAAAAACATCTGCCTCAAAAAGATGGGTGGTTGTTTAAAACCTGTAGACGACTTTAAAGGACTGATGTTTCTTTTACAGATGTGCAAGCTGCTCAATTTATAAGCCCTAATGCACTCCTGTACCATCACAGGAACAGGTTTTTGAAATGAATGCTGGTAATAAGTCAGGTGGTCCCTTTCCTGTTTAGTTAAGAGGATGAGGTGTCCAGGGATCCCAAATAGAATTTGAAAATGGGATTTGTGTGACCAGAGGACAGTTTTCCACTTCAACTAAGACCATTTTAAATGAGCTCTTCTCCAGAGGAGATGGTGGTGTATCTGGATCATGTTCACAGTGAAGTGTGTTGTTAGATAGTGTTCACTGGAAGAGTCCCGAAATCATGCATTGATTTACAAAACAGAATAATACTTAAAAAAAAAAATAAATCCAGTGTTACTTGAGGGCCTGAAGATCACAGGCATCCAATATTGATTTTCAGCCTTGTGTCAAACGTACATAAATGTCTGCAGATTCTCCAAATAAATTGCTGAAATGGTCTACAGAAGATGACAAGATTTTCAGAGTCCTCACAGTTTTGCTCTGATGAACATTATTCTGAAATTGTTTCATGATTTGAAGTTGCATTTTTTCACAGATTGGTGAACGTTGGCCAATCTTTACTTCCAAGAGGTTCTCTCTGAATGCTCATGTTTATGCTCTATGATCAGATTTAGGGATGTCTCTGAAATGATCTTTTTGTAAGCAACCATGTCACTGATCTGTTGCTAATGAACTGAATTAGCTGCAAGATGTTCCTCCAGGTGTTTCTTTTTCAATACTGCTTAGTTTTTTGAGATATGTTGCTGCCATCAAATTCAAAATGAACTTGAAAGAGAGAAAAACAAGCCAAAAGTGAAATATTTTGTCACATCAAGAAAACAGAAAAAAGGCAAAAAAAGTCATCTTGATCATTTTTTGTGTTTTATGATCTATTCTGTATAAGATTTGCAATAATTTGAGCCTGTTTTTACTTTACATTGGAAGATCCATGGTTGTTTATATTTTATGTCTCATGAATATTTCACTATTGATAAAAACACAGTCTGGTCTCATTATTTACTCAAACAGAAAGATTATTTTTGTAAACTCAAGAGCAACAAACTGGACTCCAACTGTTTGGAAGCTAGTATAAAAAGCAAATGCATACAATGTACATTTACATTTTTAAGTTAGTCCAACATTGGTTTCAGAAAGAAAATGACCATAGACCCATCATCAGAAGTAAATAATTTATGTAAAGCTAATTTAAAATGTAATAATCCAAAAAAAAGCAGTTTTCACAGTGGCTCTCAGTCAGGTCAGCAGTCATCATTTTTTGCTCTGTCCTCTTGCTATATTGCTTCGTTCATCTAAAGCGATGAGGATTAAGTGTATTTTGTCAGTGCGGCGATCCAACTCTGACTGCTGTGAGCTGCCATCACAATTTATTTCTGTTTACCCTTGTCATCCCAAGGAATGGCAATCATTCAACATGAAGTTTGACCAGATAGATTTGATGGTAAACATGTAAACAAATCCAACAGAGATTGACAGTCTCCTCACTAAATTTTTGACATTCCAATTTTTAGCCAGTGGAGGTTTGGAAATCCCATGATATTATATATTATCCATTGAGATTGGTTTGGTGAGAGTTGCTCAGTTTCAGTCTTAGAGATGTCAGCTTTCTCTCAAATTAAATAGACAGAGTGGCACCTATTTTGAGGGGCTGGATAGGGTGGAAAAAAAAATGACAGTATCTTTGACCAGAAATTGTGTGAAGCATTCACAAACTGAATTGTGACCAGCCACATGGAATAATAGTCAAGGAGTTGATGTATGGAAATTTTGCAGGAATAAATCTAATTTTGAGAAGTACCCAAGTAAAATGTTTACCCAGGGAATCATTTTACTGCTCAAAGTTTTGTTCTCACAGAAATTGGGGGATGAAATTATGATTCTCCTTTTATTTCACCAATGAAGTCATCAAGTTTAACAAATGCCCCCATAAAAGTACAACGATGCATTAGAAGGTGCATTTACTATCAACAAAATGGCAATAGTGCCATAAGACTGGTAAGAAGCTAAGCCATCACACCATGTTTCAGATACCTGGTGTAAAACATCAATGGCATCTGGTGAGGAACCCACTGTTGGATATCTCATTTAGCTTTGGGTTTCACTTCACCACATACTCACTCACTTCCTGGATCATAGCTGAGGAGCACCGTTTTTACAATATCCAGCAGGGGAGGGTGTTGGAAGTCATTTTCATATAGGGGAGTAGCATTTTTGTGTGTTTGTTTATGGATTCATGTTTTCATATATTAATGGTATGTCTGATTGTTAAAAATGGTTTAAAGCATTATCTAAATTCTTATTTGATTTCATGGTTGTTTGTATTGGTATTTATTTAGTCATTTGATGGGGAAGAGGTGATAGCAAGTGTCCCTTATTAGTGGTTTGCTCCAACTGGAACTGGTGAGGTCCCAGGTCTATTTATACCAGCCTGCTAAGAAGCTAGGTGAGACACCTATACTATTTCAGCTTATATGTGATGTGATGTAATATGGATGACACTGAAAGCTGGTAGATCTTATTTATGTATATAAAGTGTTGGTTAGCTTAATAAATTGCTCTTCTTCCTTATACCTCTGTTTTATTTCCATCTTTCTCACAGGATATTCTGCTGTATGCATCTGCCTGCAGCTTTGCAACTATTTTAGCAGGGACTGGCTAAAAGAGCTGGTAGCCACAGCTAATTTAGACTGACATATGGTGGACGTGTTCCCGTCGGTTTCCTGGGCAACATGGCTATGTGTAGCACTAAGAAAATGAGGCTTCAATACTGCTCTTCGGAAACCACCGGTTACGTCATAAATCCTTCTCGGTTGTTTTTACAGTGTATGGTTGGTGCTTGATTTTCTTAGATAGCTTTGCCCCTATTGTACCCACTTTTTCTAACTTCAAAATAATGCCAAAATACTTCTCTTTTAAACATTAATCAATGAGAGAGAGCCCTATAGCTCCAAAGAAGTTACCCAGCATTCTTTGTGACCTTGCAGATTATTGCATCACTTGCTGTGGGAATGATCTTTGGTGATTGTGAACTTCCTTAATTTGTGCGCAGTCTGTTTGACTGCGGAGTGGTGAGCTCCATAGAGATGGTTTTATAATCTTTTCTGACCTGATGAGCATCAACCCTTTCTCTCATGTCATCTGTTGTCTTTTTTGTTTATACAATGATAAACAGTGACAGACAGTTCTTTGTATATGGAAAATTGTGTGTGTATATAAATATATGCTGTATCAGATAAGACAAAAAGTCTTTGGAAATGGCCATCTGATTTCAACCTTTGACTATGTGCATGAAGAGCAGGACTTACCTCATACAGGTTGTGTTCATTTCAATGAGCCAATGACTTGAAAGAAATGTTTTCCAACTCTGGTCCTCGGGCAACTCTGTCCTCTAGATGTTGGTCTGTCTAACATGCCTAACTCGCACTGGTTGACCCTTGACAGACTTGTGTATTCCTGGATGACGAGCTGATGGTGATCTAGCCATTTGAATCAGTTGAGATGAATCAGAATAACAGCTAAAACTTGTAGGACAGTTTTTACCTGGAAGCCGGGGTTGGCAAACACTGCGGTATTGCTTTCATGTGCAGAATGGACGTGATAGAGAAAGGGTTATTGTAATTTTTTTCAAATTTTTGAGAAGCTCAGTCATATGCTTTCATAGCACTGGATTCTGTTTCCGATTCAGTTTTAACTGAGACCTTGCCCTTTCTTGCAGAAGTGCTAACGTTTTTCATGGTGGAAATAAAAGCATAAGACCTTGGTCTCTCAATATATAGGGGCAGATTTTCTCGAAGAACAATATGTAAAAAACATCTTTTTTAAGGTATTTTTATTTAAAAGGCACATGCTATCACATTAGTCAAAGAAATTGGGACCCACATGCTTTTTCAAAACCAATGAAAGGCTGTGCATTTACTTACAAAACTTTAGGCCATAATTTCAACAACTGCAAATACCTCTAAGCTTTTTTCTGCTTTGGAAAGAAAAGAAAATTATTTTCACTGCTATAAAGCTTCTTCTCTGCCTGTAAACAACAGTAGCACAGATAACCCCTTCTGAGGTGCTGGAAATTACTAAGTGAAGTACAAGCAGACAAGGCAGACCGAGAGAGGACAGACACACAGAAGGGTAAACTACCACATTTTGCCCTGTGATGCACAGAACAACAAACTCATCAATGGCTTTCAGATTTACTCCTGCAAAAGTTAGTACTCCCTCTTTTCTTTCCAGTGCCTGTTTTTTTTTTATGTGTGTGTGAGTGCATATGTGTGTAAAAACATCTTTTGTTGTTGTAACATTAACTAAAAAAAAAAGGCCAATAATAACTTCAGGTAATACTAAATGCCTCCTAGATGCTGCCATAGGATTTTTTTACAGGTAAGTTACATCCAGGTACTGTGACTCTGTGGGTCTGTGTTAACACAATGCCAAGGAGGAAAGAGATAAGACATAAGTAAGTAAATTTTATTTATATAGCACCTTTCGTGGACAGGAGTAACAAAGTGCTTCACAAGGGAGGTACAAACAAAACAAAAGAACAAATAGGGTAAATTAAAAGCACATGATTAGAATAATAAACAGAAAACAATAAAAGCATTTATCAACTAAACGCCTGATTTAAAAAAAATAATTTTGCTTCTTTTTAAAAAAAAAAAAAAAAAACATCAACGGCAAACTGACAGAGTTAGTGTATTCCACAGTCTGGAAATGGCCTTAGAGAAGAAATTCTTGGAGGATATCAGTCTGAAATAGGTTATAAAATAACTTCCAAACAATTCAGAGTTCAAACATCTACAGTGAGAAAGATTATTCACAAGCTGGTGGCACAATTGCAAGAAAACTGAACATGGTTTCTTCTGACGGACTGCTCCTTCGGTTCAAAAATAACATAGAAGCAAAACTTTCCTCCATCCATTATCTACGCCCTTTTATTCTTATATAAAGTCACAGGAATCTGCTGGAGACTTTTCCAGCTCTTTTTTAGGAAAAGACAGAGCTACACCACGGATGAGTCGCCAGTCCATCAAAGGTCCAGAGTGCAATTTTACGCAATTTATTCATTAACTGCTTTAAAGTCTCATATGTTGTTGATAATATGTCATATTTGATCAACACAAATATGTGACTTAAAAAAAAGATGGAACTAAAAGAAAGTGTGCATTAGTGTGCATGGGAAAGCGACCAAACACTACTTGTCTTTTTTTGTGCTGCTGCTTGCTCCCAGTATTGGTCTTAATGTGCTGATTATTGAAATGTTGAATGTAAAGATAGTATTGACATTGTTTTGTTTATGTGAATTTATCATACAAAGCTAGTTTTACTTGAACTGAATACAGAACCTGTGTTGGGACGTTTGTGTTTCAGTGCCTGCTGGTCTGATTTATAAGAAACAACCATCAAAGCAGCAATGATTAACAATGCTGTTTCATGGGCAGTTAACCTCAAAAGCCCTGCTCAAGCATCATCACACACCACAGCCCCCACACACACGTCATTGTGTCCAGGTTGGAAAAATTCCCGTTTTAGGTGGTTGCAGCAACAGCTCAGGTATGAACGGTGCTGCTCATTTTTTAGGCTGCTTGATCATTTATTAACGGTGTCAGACAGATGCAAAAATTAGAGATGCATTCATGAAATCTTGAAAACTTGATTCATTATGAATTTTAATGTTATGGTAATGATAAAAAAAAAATCTGTTTTTATCACCTAAGTGACAGAAAGATGTGTGAGGTGAAAACTAAAAAGTGAACTTAAGCCGATTAACTAAAAAAAAAAAATTTCACGAGTAAATAAAGAAATAGCTTCAGTGCACAAGCCATAAATAAATGATAGTAAACTTTAAATTTTGAATCATCAGACCAGAATGTATTATGATTCAATACCGCTTCAGATTTTTTCTATTCTTTAAATTATTAGACAGTTTATCAAACAATAACAGCACAAGCCACAATGTACTGATCGACAATCATTGCTTGAAAAATAATTTTCAATCATAACATCAAAAGATACAGGCCAAAGTCACTTTGAGTCACAGCTGTAAATATGATTTGTGTTACAATACATTGTCCAATCAAAACACCTTTCCACAGCTTTTCATTAGAGTTGTGTGGAGATATATTTTCCTGAATATATATATATATATATATATATATTCTTTTATAGCAGCCTCTTCTGGGCAAATTGTTTGAAATTTTGAATTTTTTTTCACCTATCATAAATGAGCACATAAAGATTTAACATTTTGAAAATGTAACCAATTTATATACTAATAACAGGTGTGAGTTGTAGCGCTACCCTGTGGATGAAATCTCACAAAATTTTGTATGCTTTCAAAGAATCAAGTATTGAATAACATTCCCAAGTTTTGTTAATTTCGACCTTGATTTTTTTCCACAACTACAAATTTGAGTGGTGTGAAACTTTGAAAGGTATTGTCCAACCAAAATTCTTCCAACAACAATCCATCAGAAATGTCTGTATATGAATTATCCCATATTTCATTAAATTTTAATGAACAGCTAGAATTTTCAGTGAGAGTCATATATGGCGTGCCCACCCAACCAGCTGAGCTCTCTGGGTCCCCAGTACTCATATAAAATATTGTTGTATAAAATATTGACACATTAAAACAATTATCAGGTAATATCAGTTAACATTTTAGGTTAGTTAACATGAGTTAGCCACCCAAGCTAAAATCGCTATCATGTGCCATCTTAAGATAGGGAGGCCATGTTCCAGTCAGCTTCTAGGTTTTCTTGCTCTCCCCATTTGCCCAAATTTGGATTAACCAGGGTTGAACGGCATCTGTCGTCATCCAATGTGGTACGATGAGATGAAAAAGACCCTTCGAAGCACTCTTCAGAAAACCTATGGGTCACCAGGGGTTTATCCAGGTCTTTTTATGCAGTTTGTGGTTAGGCGCTGGACTTTCTAAGGAATTGTGGAAAAAATAAGTTGTTATAGGCCTTATTGTTCTCAAGATAAGAACCAAAAAGTAAACTGTATTGTGGCAGCTCAATCTAGAGGAGTGTTGAGATCATTTTAATTGTCAGAGGTGTCGGTAAAGCCAACATGCAAAGTTTGGTTGAGGTGGACTTTAGCAGAAACTGTAGGGATAATCTTTACCATTATTTTTGGCATTTCAACTCCTAATTATTGTTAAAGAAAAATCAAATCTTTCTCAGAAAGCTTCAAATGCACTCATTAAGGTAAAATCAAAGTTTTTAATTAGCTATTTTCAAACGGTTCAAAGTGCTTGTACCCTTTCACTCTAATGAATCATGGGAAATTTTCCCCAATCCAAATGTGTTTATATAACTGATGAGAAGAAATGCAGCTCACTTGAAGTTTTAACCTCGCCTCCACCCTACAGCTGACTTCTTACATCTCAGCAGTGATGAGATGTCCTCCATAACGCACCGGGGCAGGAAGTGCAGTAAACGCTCCGCGACCTCGACAGCGTGTTTGCTGTTACCCTCAGAGAATCTCAGTATGGTTGATTGCACATGGGAACAATTACAGCCAATAAGGTTAACCATGGCTGACCTTTTCACTTCGGGGTCAGTGATGGATGACTCGGTGGCCATGTGGCAGTTCATTTGTTTTCCTGCTTTATTTACCAAGTGAACCTGTGGACACCAAATGTTGCTCGTTACTCAGGTGGCTTTTATTGGAGTTGCACCAGAACTTAAATGATGGTCTCAAATCAAAAAGAGTTGTATGAGATTTGTTGATTTATGTTATTTATTACACAATGGACCATCATTTTCAAGCAAAAAAAAAAAAATCACCGTAAAAAAAAGTGAGTGGTGGCTTATAGATACAGTCGTATTGGTTCAGTACATCTTAGTTGTGTTTTGAGCATAAAAAAATTATTTTTAACTTTATCACTGTTAACAAAATAAAACAAAATAAAACCAAAAAAAAGAAGAAAGAATTTCAAATGAATTCTAGAGGTCTGCTCACCTTTCTTCTAGGGCTGATGATTAGCTACATACCCTCTCAAATCTTATGAAAGGAGTAAAACAGTATTACCCTCATGATTTTTCTTTTTCTGTTAGCTTTTATTTGGAAAAAAAAAGATGGAAAAAAATTCATATATATATATATATATATATATATATATATATATATATATATATATATATATATATAT